>JAEQBH010007968.1:0-122086 GCA_016808115.1 Tetrastigma voinierianum | reverse complement strand
GTATCGCTTGCTTAAACCTCCTATGTGCAAATCTTTTTCTTTAATTTATAACTTAGGATTTGGTAAAATCTATAAATGTGAAAACTTAAGAAGATGACGCATAGTTTAATTCTAACTCAGATACATCACCCACACTATATCCAAAATATGGCAACCAAAGATACCAACACATTCTCACAAAACTACTCTATGTACATACATATGCTCCATTATACAAGCTAAAGTATTTCACACAATATTCCATCATAACTAATATAAACGCCGAGAATCCTAATCAGCCCGTCCTGTCTATACTTGGAAAATAGTTTTTAAAATACAAAAATAATGAGCTAAACGAGCCCAGTGAGTGTGCATGTTTTATAAAATGTTTTTATTTTCCGGAAAACATCTCAAAACCAGAACTTTTCTTTTTTACAATTATTTTCCAGCAAGATTTTCTTGCTTTCTCAAGTTTCCTAAAACTTTTCTTTCGCTTGCTTACAGACTTATGCCATAAAAGTTTCTAAAACTTTTCTTTACGTGTCATTGTTATTTTTCTTAAAAGCTTATAAAACCCTTTATTGTTTGTTTGCTTAGAAGTTTATAAAACTTCTCAAAATTTCTTTTACTGCTTATCTTGTTTGAAAAGTTTCTTAAAACCTTCACAAATCCTTTTGCTTTAAAAAGTTTCAAAACTTTTCATAAAAACTGAGCCCGGGCTCAACCGCATTCAAAATAAAACCGAGCCCGGGCTCAACCGCTTGTTTTTAAAATCCCATCGGAGTTGGCTCAACCGATCGCTTTGAAATCTAAACGGAGCTCGCTCAACCGCTGCTTGAACCCTAAGCCCTGGGCGCACCGAACCAATGGTTGACGCCAAAACTCGTATATTATGCTTATAAAACATCAACCACTCGGAGGCCTATTACATTATACCCCAGTGAACACGGCTCACACCCGCATCGTGGAAGGACTGTCCGCATCACTCTTTTCCTGAATAGGTGAATCACCCCGGTCGGCCATCACCATATGTAGTTAGAGCTCACAACCCTATATACTCCCCAGACGTGCCACTGGCCCCTTTAAATGCAATGATGTATGTCCCACGCTTGCCGACCGTGCAAAACTAAAATGCATGTATGAGATCCTAACACCATCCGCACGATTTTAATACCTCCTCGACCGCTTTTCTTGCTTAGAACTGTGGAAGGCCTGTTTTTCACAAACATTCTTTCGCTTTTGCTTGTTGCTTTCTTGAAAAATGGTTTATAATTTAAAACCATTTGCTCGTTGTTTTGGTGCTGGTTTAATTATTCAAACCATTTAATTTACTTGCTTGCTTGTTTCGAAAATGGTTTTGCAATTTAAAACCAATGCTTGCTTTCTAATCATATTAACTCAAAACCATTCGCTTGATTTCAAATTCATCGTTGTTTCTTGAAATGTTTGAACTCAAACTAAGGAATACCAAGGCAAACAATGAGTAATAATAATAATAATACACTGATTTGGAAAATGAGTTTAGAACATCATGACCTCTTGTTTGCTGCAAACTCGGTTAATAGCCTCCAATAACTTTCCCTACTTTTCTTTTAGCTCACACGCAAGCACAACTACAAATTTTGCAATACTCTCAGTGCCAAGCAATTAAAATTTTAAAATATGCTCTTAAACGCCACAGCATATGACTTGATTCTAGACTAAAGGGACTTTCCATATAGTCTAAAACAATTCAAAACATCAAAATTCTGTCCGGCCGCTTCGAATAAAATCTTGTAAATTTTAACTAAATTTGTTCGAAAAACAGTCCTAAATTTAGCCCTGGGATCAGTCCGAAAATATCACAAAATTTCCAAAATTTCAAAATTCCTAAACTCACTAAAAAATTTTTAATTGAATTTATACTTAATATTCCAAGTCATTATATAGTCTTTAGACTCAGAATAATTAATGGTAGAAAATTTCACCTTCGAGTTTGACGAAAAGCCAAGATTTTGGTGTCCGCAGCTCGTCGCTATAGTAGGTGACCTTACCATCAGTCCGAAGCGCGACTAATTAGAATGACGTGAGATATGAGAAAACTAAAATTGGGTTTTTCGTGATATTTACCTAATTCTCGCGAAATCTCGGCAGTTTTGTACTACGCGTAGCCCTCGTCGCAGAGAGCACTATGTTTATCCCGACGAAATCCCACTACGATTTTCGTAGATCCGAGAAAGAGATTTGAAAACTAAAAATCAAAAACCTTCGCATCTCGACTTCTCCCGTCCGTCATTTGAGGTTTGATTTTTATCTTTTTTTTTTTATTTTATTTTTCTTTTTCTTTAAGTGGGACCCACATGTCCCTTTTTCTTCCTTTCTCAGTCCGTTTCAACCCCGAAACAATTTATTTGTCTCTGCCAATTTTATTTATCCCTAAATGAATATTTTTATACTTTGCAATTTTTCGAGATTTAAAATCCCGCTTAGGTTTCACTCTTAAACTCGTCGCCTAGAAATTGCAGGCTGATTCAACTGGGCTCCCTAATTAAACGAATTTTCTAGGTCACTGATTTACGAGAGATCTAACTTAATTGGGCTGACCGCTTGGCCATCCGAGATCTAGAGAATTTTCAAGACTTCCTCGAAAAAAATTCAATTCATTATTATTATTTTACTATTTAAACTTCCATTAATTATACTTTCACCCCTCAACTTTCCTTAATTGCAAACTAACTTAAATTCTCACTATATTCATCTTCAACTTAATTATGTCTATATATCCTTTTAAGAACAGACAATCAGACTGCTTTTAAGTACCAAATTCGTTCCAAAATTTATAATTTCCTAATTTCATTCCAAACACACATGTGACACTTGGCACTCTTATACACCCCTACAATATCATGTAATCGTACACCTCCTGGGACTGGTGTTACAAATTAGGTATACGAATCAGGAAGCTCTGTCAGATCCATCACCACTGGGTGGTTCGATGTAGAGTATAGGTAGATGAAAAACCTAGAATGAGGTTTGGTTTAGCTATGTCGTAAGGAACATCACCACTAGGTGTGGTTCGATGCTGGTTTTAGGTATGATTACCTAGGAAATCACTATACAAAACTAGACATGCACCTGTTCGGGTTGTTTGCGGTGATTTGATAAAATTGTGCGTGAATTGCGAAATGAAGTGTGATCATGTAATTGGTGAATTGTGTGCAAATATGCGATTTTACAAAGTGTGCAAAGTGTGATCATGCGATCATGAGATTACCTAGGAATTGTGTGGAAAATTTTAGGAATTTTACAAAGTGTAAAACTGGAAGAAGAAAATAAGAAATAAATTTTGAAATTATCGGTTATTTGATAATGAAATAAACTTTAATAAATTTTATTTGATATATGTGGAGAACAAGAGGTTTTGAGGGGATTTAGACAAAATGTCTTAATTAAAGGAAAATAAAAATAATGAAAAAAACATAATGAAAAAAATTGATGCGTATCCGGTGAGATATTGCCCAAATTAGATCGTTACTAAGGGGGCGCAGGCAAGGGCGCTGGGCAGGCGCTGGGCACAAGTGGGAGGCGCCAGCAGACCGCGCCGCGCACGGCACCGGGGGGCGCGCAGCAAAGTGCACTCGGGGCGCGAGTGGCGTAGGCACACAGGGCGCAAGAAAAGTGGGCTACATGACGCGGGCAGAGCAGCAGGCGCGCCAGCGTGCCGCTGGGTTGGCAATAGTACTTCTGCACTCAGCCTGCTTTTGCCCGGTTTGACTCCTGCATTTTCCGTGAGTCGATTTGATACTGTCAGAACCCTGTCAGCATAATTGACCGCTCATCACAAATTTTTTGAATTTTTTTTATTAAATTAAATAAAATAAAAACAAACCAAATAAAATTAGACAAAAATTTTCGAAAAATGAAATTTTCGAAAATAAATTTTTGTTGAAAATAATATTTTAATGTATCGATTGCCTCAGACACTGTAAATGCAAGGACAATGTGACACACCGGGATTTATATGATTAGTGTTCTGGGCTTCTGTATTATGCCTTAGAGATATCAGATTGAGATTTAATCCGCTATGTTAATCAGAGCAGATGGGTTAGTCGAGGACGAGGACGAGAAGGCCCACGCACCGGGTCAGCACGTGTCTCGATCACGGCTTAATGAAAATGAGGTATTGACAAAGAAATTACCATTCGCACGTGCCGACATACAGGTGATAGAAGATCCTAGTAACCTCCAGAGAAAATGATCATCCTCCCGATTCATGGGGAGCAGATCGTTGGTGGTAGGCGAATTGGCCCACGCAGATCGAGAAGAAGCGATTACCTCCGATGCGACTGATTGGGGACTACACTGCTCCACAGAGGGTGAGGCCCAAGATGGAATAAGGTGAACCTCTAGAGACCTAGAGGCGGCGATGGCAGTCGTATCGCTCAGCGTAAGTACTTTCCAAAGATCAAGGGCGTCTGTATTCTGGGGAAATGGGCTAAAGATATGAATATGATGGATTATGTGACTAGGTTCACGTAGCTAGCACGATTTGTTGATGATCACGTACAATAAACCGCCAAGGTTAGGAGATTCGGTGAATGGGCCAAGTTGTCGATTGCAGGACTCGCCTACAAGATACAGATTCCATGGTCAGACTGCCTGATCATGGCGGAGAGACTTGAGGATTCTGAGCACCCTGATGCTGGGCAGCAAGGGTGAGCGACGCCGCCTCTTCCGCCTCAGAAAGAGGTAGAGAGCTTCTAGTTCACCAGGTTCCAGAGCACACTGATCGGCCAGGACGGTAGATAGAGCTACCAGACAGACAAGCTTGGCCATCACCACACAGCCTGACAGAGACGATCGCCTTTAGACAAAATCCTGTGGCTCGGGGACAAGACGGGCCTCACCACAGTGGTGACAGAGAGGATGTAGCAGACGCTCCTCTACAAAGACTAGCAGAGGCTAGAGTATGGGCAGAGCAGGCCGAGTCTACAGCAAAGGACATCGTGGTCCAGTGGGCTATTCACTGGCCACACCAGCCGAGAGCCTCCCCGAGATCTGGCCGCACAGTCGCTACCCGCCTGCGTGTGGCTAGAGTGTTATTTGATTTGGTGCTTCGCATTCATTCATTGCTGCATCACCGTGATCGAGTCAGCTTGAGGTCGAGACCTTAGAGGAGCTCAGATGTGAGAGTTCTCCTCACTTGACAGGGCGAGAATAGGATGATAGTGTCGAAGGCGAAGTTAGATATCTCTTGACTCTACTTTCGCATGCTACTTGAGGATCATGACATGTCGAAGTTCGATGTCATCTCGATGGATTGACCGACGCCTTACAGGTCGCATCGATCATGAGCGTAGAGGGTTACCACCTACACGCAGGATTCGCACTGTGGTGGTGTTTCAAAGAGACAAGTACATGATTTGGCCCCGCATGCATATGAGTCCGTGACGCTAGCAAGCTGGCTAGTGAGCCCACCTCTAGAGGACGAGAGAGACCGAACTTAGATTCACTTCTGGTAGTGTGCGAGTATGTGGATGTTTTTCCAACAGCCACCGACTACCTCACACTCCGGATGTAGACTTCGTATTGAGTTACACCTGGTACTTCAACGATCTCTATGACTCCACATAGATGGCACCTGGCTGAGTTACAGAACTCGTGAGTCCGGGCTATAGGAGTTTACTGACAGCAACGGCACTTCACCATAAGCGCCCGCCGTATTTTGCAAAGAAGAAGGACAAGACCCTTCGACCGCATGGATTATCGATAAATTTGAACAAAGGTTACGATCAATCGTACCATTAATGAGGATTGATGATTCGTTTGATCAGTCGAGAGTAGAGTTTGGTCACCCCAAGATGTACCTTCGCGACCGGTTACCATCACCGAGGGTTGTGGATACGTATATTCCTTAAGACGTCGCTAGGATGCTTCGGCACTTTGAGTTTACGGTGATGCTCTTCAGATTGACGAATGCGCCGTTATCTGGCGGATCTCATGTATAGGATATTTCAACCCTATTTAGATCAATAGAATTCCGCGGTGACATCTGACCTACTCCTACCGAAAGGGAGCATGAGCATCAAGGATCATTCTACGCCTGTCGAGAGACCATCAGCCGTACGCCAAGTCTCGCAAGTGCGAGTTTTGGCTTTCATCGAGGTAGAGATTCGGGGACATGCAGGTCAAAGATCGTGATCACGACCCGCAGGAAGGTCGAGTTGATGAGTCGAGAGGCCGGCCGGCCTCGAGATACGCAGCTCGGGATTGGCCGGCAGAGATTCATTGAGGATTTCTCCAGGATAAAGACGGAGACTAGGGTCAATCTCTGGCGGAGGCCAAGCTCGAAAGGCTGACTATGCGAGGAGACACCCCAGGAGTCAAGAGGAGATACTTCACTCCTATCTCGATAGTCCCTGACAGGGACACAGTTGTAATAGATGTCGAGGGCTGGATTGGGATGTGTTTTGATGCAATCCGGAGGGTAGTAGCTTATGGTTCTCGTCGCCTGAAGAATCACGAGCACTACCCCACACACGGCTAATGGAGTCATGTCGTAGTCTTCGCCAAGATTCAGCGCTACTACTTATACGCGAGGAGGTACTCGCACCATAAAGTCCTAAGTATATTAATGCTAAATGGGACCTCAATAAGGGCGGAAACACAGAGGGATGGAGTTCTAGAGGATTATGATTTTCACTGCATTACCATCCCTGCACGTAAATGTTATGGTCGATGACTCAAATTTAAGTCACGAGGAGCGTCAAGCAGTATAGCTTCTCAGAGAGGCTGATACCAGACCACGTGACATTTCGCCACAAAGACAACAGACTAGTGGTACTCTGGGAGCGAGCGGTTACACCGCCTCTCGCTGGGAGCGCAGTGATCGGGAGTCCCAAAGGGCGTGGACGCAAAGATGTTGTCCATCGCACCGCACGAAAGTACAACAGCATCGCGTGACGAGAATGACCGCTCACGCATGGTAGTCTCGACATAGGACTCGTAGTGGTTCCCGCTTCTGATCGATTTGAGAGAGGAGATTTGTGAGTTTCACGCTTCTGATTCGGGCTGGGTAGTACCCGTGGCACGAAGATGTACCAAGATCTTCGTCGCGCACTACTGGAGGGGACGGAGACACGTAGGGGACTTGCTCGACGACGTCTTCACATGTCGCCATAAGCGCCATAACTTAAGCCACAGGCTACTTCAAATGAGGTGGTCGGTGCGGAAGGAGCACATCACGGATTCTCATGACCACTCGCCACGACGCAGCAGGCACGACGCAAAGACGGTGATACGACCCGGCCACTGCCCGCATTTTCTAGCCTCGCTGGATGACCTTCTCTGGGAGATTTTTCCGGTTGTACATTCGAGAGATAGTCCTGGCCACATGAGTACCTGTGATCCATAGTGTTCATGTGAGACCCAAGGTTTACTACGCACTTTTAGAAGAGTTTCCAAAGGCTGGCGGGCATATCGATCGACTATGAGTACAATAAGCTCACCCGTATTATGGTACCCGAGAGACTAAAGAGCTGAGGACATGCTATAGCATGCGTCCCGGGATCATAAGGGCAGCCGGGAGGCATTTGGCCTAGTGGACTCCGCCATAACAAGCACAGTGAGTATACGCATGGCACCATTTGAAGAGCCAGGCGGAGGCCATGTAGATCAATGTTGTTGACCGAGGTGGGAGAGAGCCCATCAACGGGCCCCGACCGATTAGAGACACCTCTCGAGCTTGATACGATAATGCCTCTCAGCGGCTTAGAGCCGAGCAGAAGAGTTATGTAGATGTACGACGTCAACCCTTAGAGTTCGAGGTTGGTGGATCACGCTCTCAAGGTGATCTCAAGAGAGGAGGGTTAGGTTCTATAGGCGTGGGAAAGCCATTCGCGAGATTCATTGGGTCTTTCGAGATACCTTGGTGAGGATAGGTACCGTAGCTTACCGTTGGTGTTATCACCGTCAGTGTCCACGAGGTATTTCACGCTCCATGCCTGGCATCTGATCCAAACATGGTGGATCGGGGACTGACGAGGTTAACATTAATGGGACCTCGAGGAGGGACCATTGGCGTATTTTGATAACCGCGGACGTTTTGCAACGCAAGACCGCGAGGTTGCGCGAGAGGCGCATGGGGCGGCACTATGGGAGCCGAGGAAAGTCAATGTGGGAGCGCGAGACACGATATGCCGTCCTACCCCTTCTTTGTTTAGGATGAAGGTACGTATTTAGTCGCTTAAGATTTAATGACTATTTACATGCATGGTAGAGTGCGTTGCATATGCATGTGAGTGATTAGACGCTTAGAATTTCGACGAAATTCCTTTTAAGGAGGGGAGAATGTAAGACCTTGAGAAATCTGTCTGAGCCAATCATAATTTCGACATAAAATTGTAATTTTGGCAAAAATCCTAATTTATTCTATAGATTCGATGATGAAATGTGATTTCACCGCTGAATCATCTCGCGAAATCTGGGGCTTAGAATGTACCGCCGAATTCCGAGACACGACTTACACGCTGAGGCATAGCACCGTGCCAGAACGATTTTCGATGACTAAAGTCACATATAACATGTACTCATGTGCCATAAGTGGCATGAGTAGAGAATGATGAAAATGGATGGGCCGTAGATACATTAATATTAAACCGGAAAAGAATGACAAATGTATTATTAAATTGTTTAAATGAAGAAAAGACAAAATACTTAATAGTATTGTCTTCTTCAAAGGGCCACAAATGAACAAATCGCGTGAGGTGCCGATGGCTGACATTTGAGATTTAAGAGCAGAAAGAGACTTCTCTCTAAAAATACGCGATCCACCGCTTGCCAGCCTTCGACAAGAAGGAGAACCGCTTCACGCGGAGAGGGCTACGTGACATCGGGGATTCTCACGAGTTTTTGACAAACTCCGAGAGGTGGCTTCTCCTACTTCTGGGCTTTATTCCCGCTTAAGTACTACAAATGTCCAGCCGAACGAGGCCGTTGGGGTCACTTAACGTCCCAAACCTTAAGACCGAATTGGATATGAATTTTTGAAACCAAAAATGTTTAGCCCGTAAATCGTGAGGGCTGTTTTATGGTTTTAATTCACAAAGTTTGATGAAATCATGCAATGATTGTAATGAGGCCGAAATGACCGAAAATGCGTTCACAAGGTGAATCGAGAATAGATTTTCGAATAGTAAATCAGGGTTTCACTATTCCCTAAACAGTGTTCTCAAAAATATATTTTTGTGAAAATATGTGTTTGGTCGAGTGATTTAAACTAAATTGCTCGTGTTTGATCATTAGCCCAAGTGAGCTAATTTTGATGTATGAAATGATAATTACATGACATGATCGTTGATCGATATTGGTGTGATATGTGCATGTTTACATATTTGCATGTGATTAGGACTGTATTGGAAATGACATACATGTGATTCCATATGCACTGGGACATCCTAGGACTATAGGAGTTAGTTCATGAGACGAGTCTAGAGAAAATGGTTTGGAGGGTTGTCTAAAACTAGAAATGATTCTAGGGTAGTCCATACTAAAATATCAATCGCTCTGAGACGACCCAATCGATATACATCGGAGGGTAGTCCACATACACATCAATCGCCTGAGACGCCCAATTGATATAGCACGAGGGTAGTCCACTAAATATACACTGGGAGATGGTCCACACCTATAACATCTGAGGTAGTCCAAATTAACAGAACATATTCTACAATGAGGCTTAAAGGTAGTGATTAGCTTCCAAGGAGACTCCTGGATCTCGAGTCAGTCATGTAGACATTCAAGCAGGACTGCACTTGCTTGAATGTATGTTTATTTTGGAACATCACCGCACTAGGTGGAGAGTAGCCCACTGGGGGTGATTCCACTACTAAGCATTAGCTCACCCCTACGAGGATATTATTTGCCGGTGCATGTGAGCGCATGTAGGGACTCCGGCCATTCTAGAGATTGAGGATTAGAAGAGCCAGTCAGGGCTTCGTTCCCGATGGTACATGGCTAGAACTCTATAGCTCGATATATGTCAGGAGGTTATAAAACATATTAACTCTTGTAACTACTGGGTATAAGGCTGGATTCATAGTCAGTATATATCAGGACGAGGGCCCAAGTGGCCGATACTATGTGACTGATATATTGGATTATATTGCACCGTTTGGGACAGATATGCGGTGTATTGTATCTGGGGTATCCCCGCGACAAAGGAGACTCGCCTAATTTCGAAAATGCCCGTCACCCGACATTCACGAGTGTTTCCACGGCCGACCCGCAGTCAACTACCCCGGACGGGTGTCACAGAAGTTGAACTAATGATTTGGCATTGTAAGGAGGCCATCCAGAAATGACTTAAATATTTGAATGATAGAAAGGTATTGTCTGACAATGCTTATATTGTTTATGAAATGTATTGATTTTCTAAGCCGTTGGAACTAACTATGTTTATATTGTTTGAAATGAACCATATTTTCTAGTTGGTTGATTATATATTTGTTTCGGGACATGTCATGTGAGTGTGAATGAACATCTTATGGTATAATTTGATTTTAAAAAATAGTTTTTTGATTCAAGAGAGAGCCAGGTTTCAGGACACGTAGATTTCCAAATTTGTTGTCCTCGCTTCATTACCGTCAAGGAATTCGCTGTAAAGGTAAAGTGCCATGTGCAATGTTACCTTGTCTCGGTCCAAAATTACCTATGGCTATAATTAGTTCAATTGTTTATCACTATTGTTTGAGGACATGTGGTCACAACTGCTAAGGAAAACCACATGATTATTGAATATTATTGAACATTAATGCGCCTTATCCCAGATTCAAAATGGCATAATGGAGGGGCATGACCTATACATACATCATGGTGGGGAGATGGGTGAGAGAACCTTGTTAGAATATATTGGAGGAAGGGTACATATATTAAGGGACTTTGATATTGTAGCTTTAGATATTCTAACCATAATGAATGTCTACAAACAACAATTGAATTATGCCAATCTTTAGAATTTGTATGTATTAGAACCTAACATGAGTATGAGTGATGGAGAACTTTATTTAGTTGATGACAAAGATGAGATTAAGAAGATATTAAGCAAAATTAATGTTGACACTGATGTGCTTGAGTTTTATGATAATCATGATATTACTATCCCTATATATGCTCCCAATATAAATTTAGGAGCAAATCCTAATAATGTTGTCACCTTCAAGTAAGGATGAACTTGATGAACCACCTGGTTTTAAAGGCCTGCCTGGGTTTTTAAGGACCACCTGGGTTTTAAATACTCAGAATAGAAAGGTAGGTGGGGACAAAAATCATGATACTAGTGATAGTGAAGCTAGTGAGGAGGGTAGTAAAACCGATTTAGATGTCTTAGATGTCAATAAGGAAACTAAAGAAGCCAAGACATGCCGAGATCCACTAAAAATATCTCATCATGTTAGGTTCAATGTGGTGATGACTATGTTTATATTTTGGTTGGGAATGACTTTTTCTGTGCAGATGATCTGAGGGATACGATAACCAAGTGTGCTATCTCCAAAGGCGTGGCTTTGAAATTTGTGAAAAGAACCGTGCCTAATCAGGTAAAATGTAAGGACGGCTCTAGTTATGTGAGTAAAGATGGCAGTACGTTGACTAATAGTGAATATATTTGTCCCAGAAAGCACAACTATTATAGATTTACCAAACATTACAAATAAAAATTCTAGGCAACATGATTACAAGGTAAAATACCTCAAACAGGATGCCAAACAAGAATTGAGAGTGCATATTCACTATTCTAAGTGTAAGAGAGCTAGAAGAATGGTTCTGATGCCATTCAAAGAACTTTCACCCCAAGTACTTAGAATTAGAATCTTATGCAAATGAATTGACGAAGTAACCCAAGGAGCACGCTTAAGGTGAGTTGTCTCGTGATGAATTCAAGAGAAGGGTGTTTAAAAGAATGTTTGTAAGTTTATATGCTACCAAAAGGTGATGGAAAGCAGGGTGCAAGCCTATCATAGGTCTTGATGGGTGTTTTCTTTAGACAAAATTCAGGTGAATCATGGTGGCCAGTGTAGACCAGATGAGAAAACTTCCTTATTGTAATGGGCTGTTTTGAAGAATGAATCAAACATCATCAGTCATGGTTCCCAATCTATCAAGGAAGAACCGATTCGGGAGATGGTTGTAAATCTACACTTTGACAGTTTGAATATGCACAATGTATGTTACACTACAAGAAATTTTGTACGTAATAATTGAAATTTTCTAGGTAATTCAGTTTACCTACTGATTTCCTACAGAACACAATTGTATATAAGATCTTTGTCGATAAAAAAAAACTTACCTACAAAAAGTGAAATATATATTGCATCACTCACAGACTTCAGGTTCAGAATGGTAGGTACTTTCCATGCCAAATTTTGTCGGGAAAATGACTTACCTACTATTTCTGTAGTCAGTACTTTTGTAAGTAAATTTAGTGACTACTGTATTGTCGGTAAATTTTGTAGGTAATTTATATACCTTTGTCACTATATTGCTGGTAATCTATAGGTGAGGTGGCTACCTAACTTGCAAATTTAAGAGGTAATTAGAGGTAAGTCAATGCTAATCACAATTTAATAGGTAATTCGTAGGTAAGTTAGTTACTTAATTTGCCAATTTAGTAGGTAATTTGTTTGTAATCTATAGATAATTGTCATAATTATATATATTTTTATAAATTTAATTTAATTATAATCTTGATTAAAACATAATAAATTTATGATTTGAAATATAAGAGGTGTATCAAAATCAACACACTTATATCCTAGAATCCTACCGTCAGAAATGCTTACCGCAGTAGTGGCTCTAGGGTCAACATGTGGACGGGTTTTCTTCAAGACAAATGACGCCAAAGGAAGGCCAAAATGGTGAATTCAATTCGATTTGGGGGTTTTGTAAAAACAAGGTAGTTGGCGATTTGCAGATTAAAAATGAAGTAAGTAAAAAAAAATTTGTAAAATAGAATTCAGAGGTCGTCACTGAGTTTGGTCCTCAATCGGGGAGGTTCTCCAGTGTCTTTTCCTCGTGGCTGGGAGGATGACATAGTCATCTCCTAAACCTGCCATTTAACTCAAAACTTAATTCTAAATAACTATCTTGAAAATTTGCATTTGCCTCCCATCGATGGTTCTGACAAATAACATCACCTTGACTCATTCAACAGCTAATAAATGATAACTAATGAATGTCATCATATCTTACAATAAGTGTACAATGAACCCTAAAAGCTACCAAGCACTGTCATTTACAAGGATCCGAAGGATCAAACCTAAAAATTTGGAGAAAATAAAATATCCTTGAATCGCCTTCAATAACTCCATAGATGGTAACTAATCTGGGTAAGAATGGACTAACGATAAGCATCCAAGGAACCCAAAAGCTTATCAAATATTGATCATTCAAAGCAACCAAGGGATTAGCTTCACGCTCGATTGAAACCAGTAGAAAATACCGTTAAACATGGAAAAACTCCTCGCCGTCGATCCTCAGCCTCAATAAATTCTTCCACCTGGGCGAGGGTTTTAGTCGGCTCATCCTGTGGCTGTCATCCCTGAGGTGTTTGGGCATCCGAGAAAGGGAGAGAAAAGGGAAGAAAATGGAGAAATGAGAAAACGGAGAACTGGTTCTCAAATTTATTCATCGAAAAAGTCCCCTTACAAAGAGCCTGGTCATGGGCTTTATAAATAACTCCATAATACAAATTACAAAAATATAGCAAAATACTATTACAATGGGGGCAAAAAGGAAAACCATATGAGAAGAAGGAAAACAAGCAGGTAGGAAGGCAGAAATGTGGTAGGATGAATAGTGCTGTGAGGATGCAGAAATAATACAGTGGCAAAGCATTCTTGCTCCATTTTTCTTCGCTTTTTGCTCTTCTTTCCTTCTAGGATTTGATCTGCAACGATGAATTCAACTCGGGTTCTTCGTGTTTGAATTGACTCGATAATTTTGGCTTGATTATCTTGCAAAAACTACAAAATTAGCCACAAAATGCGATCAATGGAATAGTAAGGACCTTAATGTGCAAATCGGGTTAATTACGCCGATTAGTACACAAAAAGTGCTCAAAACCTTAATTAAACAGGGTTCAAAATAGCACTTTTTGAGCACTAATCAATTTACAAAAAAAAAAATAGATTGATATATGATTCAGAATGCTAATATCTTGCTCCAAAGGTAAATATTAGTAAGTAAATTGTTAGTATCTGTAGATAAATTGTTGAAAATTAATTCTCCCAATTTTGTTTGCACTTGTGGGAACCCATTTTACTTACCAAAATTTAGTTAAATTTTGTAGGATAATCAGTAAATTCTTGTATAAAATCAGAGGTAACATATATTGTAGATAAATCTGTAGGTACATTAATATCTTCGAAAATAAATAAATATTAATAGGTGAATTGTATGTATTTTGTAGATAAATTATTGAAAATTAATTTCAAACTTGTCAAGCACTGTGAGGTAAACCTGGCTATTTTTACCAACAAAAATGTTTTAGTAAAATTCTCAGAGGTAAACCTGTCAAATTTTTATAGTAGGTAAAATATAGTAGGTAAATTATAGAAAATATGTTAATTTCTTCATGCCAAAATCAAGGCCAGATGCATCAAGTCGAATAGTTTTTAGGGTAAATATTAGTAATCGAATTGTTTCAGCTCTATAGATAAATTGTTGAAAATTAATTTCCCCAAATTTTATCGATAATTTGTAAGTATACCTATATTTTACCTACAAAAATGTTTAAGTAAATTCAATAGGTAAATTGTCAAATTCTTGTAGTAGGTAAATTGTAGATAACATATAGTAGGTAAATTGTAGGTAAGTTGTCGCTAATATCTTACGTCAAAATTGCGTCAGACATTCCATTGAACATTTTGTAGTTAAATATTAGTAGGTGAATTGGTTCGTATTCGTAGATAATTTTTGCCAAAATCAATTCTTTTTAAATTCATTTATGAATTTGTAGGTAAAACCCATATTTTTACCTACAACAATGTTTCAGTAGGTAAACCGTCAAATTCTTGTAGTAGGTAAATTGTAGGTAAAATATAGTAGGTACATTATAGGTAAGTTGTCACTAATATCTTGTGCCAAAGGTAAATATTAGTAGTTGAATTGTCAGTATTCTATAGATAAATTGTTGAAAATTAATTCCCCCAAATTTGTACTTACAAAAATGTTTCAGTGGGTAAACTGTCAAATTCTTGTAATAGGTAAATTGTAGGTAAAATATAGTAGGTAAATTATAGGTAGTTGATGCTAATATCTTGCGCTAAAAATTGACGCTAGATATCAACAATATTAGGTAAAATATTAGTAGTTGAATTGTTTATATTCTCGTTGATAAATTGTTAAAATTGATTCCCTAAATTTTGTCGCAATTGTAGGTAAATCCCATATTTTTACTCTACAAAAGTGTTTTAAGTAGGTGTCACTTGTAGTGTTACATAGTTTTGGTGGGTCAGTCATTGTCAATTATTTATCAATTCAATCGATAACACTTTTTTTTTTTTTTTTGTGTTAGTGCATCACTATTGATGTTTAGAGTAAAGCATAGAGTTTCAGGCTAAACATATATATGCCAATTCAGTCAAAGAAGCATAAGCAAGGAATTAACCGCACTTTTGAAAGTCAGGTGGTCAACATTGGAAGAGGAACTCATTGACAATATGAAGAATATGGGGGAGATCAGTTTAGATGCTGCAAGTGATCTCATGGCATATCCACTTCATACATGATGTCTTGCCTATTTCAACAGTAGAATTAAGTCATGGACTGTTGATAACAATTTTACAAAGAGTTTTAATGCTTGGGTTAATATGCTCATTAGGTCCATGATGGAGCTTATAAGGAGAAAACCGTGAATATGATAGGAATTATGGCACCAAAGATGTGAGAAGTGGATAAATGATTATACCCTCATGTAATGAGATGTTTCAAAGATTACAAGGTCTAGTGAATTGGTCAGATTTCATTCATTTAACGGGGGACACAAGATATTGGTGATAAGGGAAAGGGAGGACATTCTTACTGTTTGCTTGAATACAAATTCATGCACAGGTAGGGCGTGGGATCTCAGTGGAATCCCCTATCAACATGCAATATGTGCATTGCTCCATAACAAACAAGAACCAATGGATCACATTTCCAGATGATATCACAAGGAATCATGGCAGGCCGCATAGTATAAGATTGGCGCCGGTTGTGGGAAATTTTTTTATAAACTCCATAAATATTATCTCCCAGTAGCTCCTCCTAAGGTAGAAAAGAATAAGAGAAAACCACAAATTAAAAGGAGTGGAGCAAATGAATCAAGACCAAGCCTTTTACAAACCAAGTTGACAATAAAAGAGAAACAATAGGCATGTAGTATATGTAAGCAAATGGGCCAAATTTAAAGCAATCTAGAAAAAGGTAATTGATGCCTAACTCTTTTTTTTTTCTTTAACTTTGTAGTATTATGCTTTTTACATGCTTTGATAAATGATTAACCCCTTGATGATTCCAATTATGTAGAAAGGTAAAAGCACTTAATCTGAAATTGATCAGCATAGAGCTCTAATGCCACCTACAATGGCATCCACCCCCACCACAACTCCAATGTCATCCACAATGCCATCTAGCACTGCTACCATAGCCCCAATGCCACATACCCCTGTCATCACAACTCCATTTCAACCAAACACATCCATTCCAGTTGCAAGTAATAGGCTTAGACTAAAAAAATTATAACTTTGATTAGGAGCAAGACATGCTTCACATGGGCAAGGTGTTGGGATTATGTACAATGAGAAGAATGGTTTGGTTACGTGTCGGTTAGTGATATATCGGGACTCATTGCAAATTTACATGTTTTTTATAATGTGTGAAATTACTTTATATCTCGAATGTCCATGATGTAGAGGGCAACACATTATCCACATCTCAATCACATACATCAACTTAAGATCATACGTCACTATATATTATAAGTATATTATCTCACTGCAAATTTATTGTTATAATGTGAAAATACCATATCTTGAATGTCCATGAGATATAATACATCAATATCATCCTGAGGGAGTCAATCTTGTACATTAACTAGAAGGATCTTACGTAGAGGTGATGGAGGGTCTTAACAGATGGCAAAACATGTCATTTAGATCACTTCTAAAGATATGGAGAGCAACCATGCATGACCATATGAACTGCATCAACTCACAGCAATCCAAAAGACAAATGATGCTCAAGGTCGGGTGGCATTTCGATTTATGAAATATTGACTGCTTTTTTTTTTTTGTAAACCAGGTCACTTCAGGCACAGACATCATGCTTCTGATCAGATTTTCAAGTCAAGCCGTATTTTTCGAGAACTTTGTGACACTTTTGTTCTTCATGTTTCTATATTACCCTTTTTCAGTTTATGGACACCTCATTTGCAAGCATGCATTGAGATAACAACCCTGGCATTATATATATGATGATAACATCATATATATGATGTTAGCTGGCAAAGATTGTATTCATATTATGTTTCTATGTATGCATTAGTTTCAATTTTTTTCCTTGTACTGTTAGGTACTTGCTTGTTTTTAAATGCAGTAAATCATAATGAATAATCCAATATGGTTCTCGATTAGTAGTATCTACCAAAAGCATTGTTTTTTCCAAGATGCTTCT
Organism: Tetrastigma voinierianum; assembly: GCA_016808115.1. Lineage (NCBI taxonomy): Eukaryota > Viridiplantae > Streptophyta > Magnoliopsida > Vitales > Vitaceae > Tetrastigma > Tetrastigma voinierianum. The sequence continues at coordinate 104,419 of JAEQBH010007968.1, read as the reverse complement.
GAATCAGACATTCATATTCAAACTTATCACAAATAAACTTTATATATATTTTGTTACAATTATTCCAATTGATTTATTATTTATGGCTTTATGGTACTTATGACAAACAATAAACAATTACCTTATAACAAGTAATTTCCATCAACATGGAATATTATGTGACTCTATAATTAATTACCTTATAAACAATAACTAATAATCCAAACCAAAAGCTTACAATCAACAAAGGCGTGGCTATTAACACAACAAAAATAAGGTAAGATCCATTCCTGCTGTAAATTTCACCAATTACAATCTCAACTACCATTCCTATCTACTTAATCAAGCTACAAATACAACAAAAATAGTGTAAGATCCATTTCCAAACAAATTTTAACCAATAATGGATTCATCAACCATCCATTCCCATTCATTTTAATTATCATCAACCAATTTTTTTACAACACATCACTTTCACTATAGTAATGATAATTGTTACAACAATGCAAATCCTTTTCAAGTATGCTCTAGCTCCATCTCTATGCTTGAATTCATGGAATGGTATAAACTCACCACTTTCTTCACAAAAGACGACCAAACTTGATAGCATTAATCTCATTTCAAAGTTGTTTGTTCTCCCTATGCATCACTCAAGTCATTTCACACATCCATCTGTACCATAAGAAGAATTTGCATCTCTTATCCTATAACAACGATGACCTAAGAAATTAAATCTTGAGAACTATTTAAATTAAATTGATAATTTAACAAAAATAAAAAATAAAAACTTACTTTAAATCAGAATAGAGAAGAATCTCGTGACACCTCTATCTCGGGGTCCTACGACAACCCGTCAAACCCGCGAAAATTCCGTGGATATCGAAGTGTCCCAATATCATTACTCATTTGTCTCAATGTATTGAGACCTATTTCTGCATATTTAATTCACAAATATACAAAAATATACGATGATCATTTAATTAATGTACCATTTACAACCCTTTTATACAACAAAAGGTATACATAAACTATATCCCATTCCTCATCCATATGCTGTCACCAATTGCACCGGATTTGTACTGAAGGGGGTCCCACGACGGAGTGAGCAAAACCCAGTAGTGATAATCTCGTGCAAGGGTTACTCCCCACCCAAAATGCACATGCAATAGCATACATCAATCACATTTCATATAATTTATGCAACATTATATGAAATATTCCATGTCATGAATGAAATGCGACCCCTCATGCTCACAACCTGAGTCCCAACCGACTCATAAAGAATGCTATGTGAAAACCAGTCATCGTGTTTAACCCAATGATCTACCCATTGACAACCTCCAATCTTTAATTTATCAAATCATGGTTTTCTTCAGGAGCTACCTGACGCCGTGTTTTCACCGTAGGACGCCGCACATTTCCAACATTTTTGCGATCCGGCATCACTGGAATCATGGCTAACCGCGGACAACATTTGGGTCTTCACCTCGAGTGATTCACCCCAATCCTGTTCACCCAAACATGTAATTTATCATTTTCGATCAATTTACACTCCGTGAGTCTCAACCCTGGACTTCATCCATCTTTCTGCTCAAGCACCCATTCACCAACACCCCTGGCCGATACTCATGCACCCACACCCGACTCGACGCGATGTGACTGCAGTATATGAAATGCATGATGGCACGTATTTTTCCTTCCATGCGCATGTATATATGAGTGCTACATGAAACATTAATACACCATGGATAATATAATTTCTACATATAATTAATATCTATGCAATCCATGTTAATACATCAACAAGCAAATATTAACATGATATTTTCACACACAGCATGTTATTTATATTTTTTTCAACAATAACACACAAAATGGCCCAAATCTCGGACCCATATAAAACAGGGCACCTCTTCGTCCCTTCACGATTCATCACCAAATTATTGTGATACTAAAACACACTACAAAACCCGAAGACATCAGTCCCGGGATAAAAAACAAATCTCAACACAGTCCGAGACTACCCGAAAACAGTCCTAAAATTTCAGCTTTGACTGTCTGAAAACATTCCTGAAAATTCAACCAAGACTGTCCAAAAATAGTTCAAAAAATTTCTAAAAATTCCTACACTCACCCAAAAAATTGTGGATTCAAAATTTACGCCTCACGCCTAAGAAAATTCAAGCCATTAAATGACCTCAGCCAAACACAGAAAATTCTACCTCGTGGAGTTTGACGAAACTCTAAGATTTTGGTACCCACGCTTAGCCCTCGCTTTGTGGATCAACTTTGCCTTCAACCCCGACAAAAACCTACGGTCCGATTTCCATAGATCTGAGAAAAAAGCGAAAAAAGAAATAAATATAAATAAAATTCTCTCCCTCTCTCTCTCCACGCTCTCTTCCCTTCCGTTCTTGACCTTCCTTTTATCTTTTTTTTTTTAATTATTATTAGTATTATTATTATTTTAGATACATAGTTCATATTGCTTCATTCGGTCCATTTCCGCTAAAAGTATTTATTTTCAGTTCACTTTATTTAAATGAACTTAGCTCAAATACCCCTCTCGACTTCGAGATTTTGCAAAATCTCGCCCTCAAGTCACTGACATGTCTTATCACCTTAAAACGGCGAATGTTCGCTTATCTCATAATCTCGACGAAACTTTTCTAGCTCATCAGATTTCACGACGACCTGAACGACGCAACCGCTTCGTCACTTAGAGATAGAGGAATTTACTTCGCTTGAACCGAAATTACTGCTTTACCCTTTTTCAAAATTTGAATTTCCTGTGGTTTCATATTTTTCCTCTAAAGAATTTCTGGTCTGCAAATTTCACACATATACACGCAATCGTTTGCACATGTGACCCAACCATGAGCATAACCCCTGAGATCACTGACTCACAATCCCGACATATCAACAACTTTAACTTTAGGCCTGGTAGGGAGGAATTTTCCTACATAATGGTTTTCAGAGGGCCTGGGAACCCCAAGCCCAAATCCATCACACAAGATGCAACAACAATGAATATAATGCATCTAACAATACATGCAAAGGTAGAAACATACCCTGCATATCCGGCTAGTTTACACGCCAAATTTCGTACCATGGCGACACGCCCGGTCCCCGTTCCGGGCCTGCGGAACCCTATACCTAAGCTCAACCCATAACTTGGCTCCTTCCGCCTATCTGCACTCCATCTGAGGTGCCGCATAAAGATCACGATCGAACCGGGTTCCTCAATCTACCTGTGGCGAAAGCAACAAAACCGAGTCCGCGTCTATCCCACTATTGACTAGATCACACTGGCCCCATAACTTTCGGGATCCCTGCTTTTGTGGACAATCCCTTCTCATGTGCCTAGCCGATGGTACAGCATGTCATCGCCCTCGGCTTCGTCTCGTGCTCTGCTTTGGACGCCTATGGGACGGTCCTCTATCTCTTTCCCAAACCCGGTGAAGGCTCGATCCACCTTCCTCTTCCCACTCCGCACTACATCCCGAATGCCCTCGCATCCTCCATCTCTCTCTATGGCCAGCCATCCCAACCATGGGAGTCCATGCCCCAGGTGGAGGCCCACACCCACCTAATGAACAACTTCTATTCATTCTCAAATCTCTCGACTCCACCCATGTTTGTATCCACATAGTCATCACTAAAACATGCCAACTCGGTGAATCTAGCTACGTACTCGAGTACAATCATCGTCCCCTCGTCTCAAATTACAACCCCGCCTTTTTGCATGTTTAAGAGCGGCCTAAAAATACTTGCTCATAAAGAGACCATGGAGCTCTGCCCAAGTCATTGCCTCTAAATCCCTAGAGGTCTTAACCTAGTCCCACCACACTTGGGACTTATCCTCTTAGCCAGGAACGCAAGAATCCAATGATTCGTCAAGACGGAGGTAATCTCCATAGCCTCCAATACCTTCTCAATATGTCGGAACCAATGGTCTCGCACTGTCTGGATCCTCCTCGTAAACGCTTCTGGAGGATGATGACTTAAGCCTCAGAGGTTTAATTTATTTCAATAAAATCTGCAAACTTTCTTGTCATTTCGCTTTTCTCGAACCCCTAAGGTTATAGTTCCTAACGCATTCCAATTCTTTTTTTTTTCCTATACACATTATGCCACGATCTAATTTCAATAACCACGCAATCAAGCATTCTCACACATCATACCGCATATGTTTTCCAATGCTGAACAACACACACCCACGCAATCACAAACATGGAACACATATTCGAACACAACATGAAACACACCATGCATGCAGTGGTCTAAACCCATCCCATGAATTCCTAGGTATTAGTGTACCTAACCTCCAATACCAATCTATGACGCTGGTATCAATTTCACCACAATAGTCGTGGCCTAAACCCATGTCCCTCAAGCCCTAAGTACTCGTGTACCTATGCTCTGATACCATGCTATGAAGTTGGTATCAGACATCAAGCGCCAGTAATCAAGGCACTATATCGCAATCAGATATCCCAGCCTACGCCCAAGACACCATGGTAATCAGATACCCTAGCTCTAATACCATGTCGTGAAGTCGGTATTAGGATCACACTTTACGGATACCCACTCCCCGAGCTCCCAGTAATCGCTACCTAAGCTCACACCAGGTCGTGACACCCTATCCCGGTCCCAAGTAACCCATCAACCCGCTTAAACCTATGGGCTATTAGGTGTCCCAATATCACACTCATCGTCTCAATATATCGAGATTCATTCCTACATATTTAATTCACAACATACAAAATATATGATGATTATTTAATCAATAAACATTTGATACCCTTTATACAATAAAAGGTATACATGAACTATATCCTATTCTCATCCTATACGCGGTCAGCCACTCCGTGACTGACTCACATCAAAGCGGCCCCACGACGAGGCGAGCAAGTTCTCAATGTATAATCTCTACAAGGGTTACTCCTCTACCTAAAATGCACATGCAATGGTGATGGCATCAATCACATTCATACAATTTATGTAATATTATGAAATGTCTGGGTGTCATGCATGAAATGCGACTTCATGCTCACAACCCGAGTCCGGTCCCACCCTCATACTTAACGCCAAGATTTAAAAACTGGGCCATCGCGTTTAACCCAATGAATCCACCCATTGGACAACCCTCCAATCTTTAATTTATCAAATCATGATTTTTCTTTTCTTTTGTGGGCCATGGATTTTTCAGGTTTTCACCGCAGGACGCCGCATGCCTTTCCAACATTTTCGCGAACTTACATCGCCTGAATCAGCGTTTCCACCGCCACACATTCGTCTTTCACCCCGCGGGATCTACTCAACTTGCTTCGTCTAAACAAGTAATTTATCATTTTGATCAATTTACTCTTCCGCGAGTCTCAACCTTGACTTTGTCCCATTTTTCGTTACACCCATTCCACCAACACCGGAATATCAATACCATGCACCCAATACCCGACTGTGGCGATGACCGTGCATAAGGAAATATAATGACAATGCATTTTTTCCTTCATGTTACATGTATATATGAGTGCTACATGAAACATTAATACACCATGGATAATTATAATTTTTTACATATAATTAACATCTATGCAACTATAATACATCAACAAGCAAATATTAATATGATATTTTCAAGATAAGTTATTTATTTATTTTCACTGGACTAAACGACATAAATGGCCCAAATTCGAACCTATATAAAATGTGGCACCTCTCGTCCTCTACGCTTCATCACCTAATTATTGTGATACCAAACACACTAATAAAACCCGAAGACATCAGTCCCTGATAAAAACAAACCTCAATACGGGCCCGAGACTCGAAAAACAAATTCCAAAATTTCAGCTTGATTGCCTAAAAACACCTTAAAATTCAGCCAGACTGGCCCAAAACAAATTCCGAATTCAACCCCGGGACCGTCCTAAACAAACAAAAATTCTAAAATTCTACACTCAAATTCAGTATCAGACTGAAATTTACGCCTCACGACCTCTAAGAAAATCTCAGCCATTAAATGACCTTTAAGCTAGAAATAACATAAATAGGAAAATTTCCTCGCCTCGGGAGCGACCTAACCCAAGATTTTGATACCCACTGTAGCTCCCTCTTCGGATCAATCCTCTTCAACCCCGACACTTATGGTCCGATTTTGAGCAGATCCGAAAAAGCCGTAAAAAGAAATAAAATGCCACTCCTCTCCTCTCTCCACGCTCCTCCCGTCCGTTCCTCGACCTTCCTTTTATCTTTATTTTTATTATTATTATTATTATTATTTTATATACATAATTCATATTACTTCATTCTACTTCCATTTCCTCGTCCGAAAAATTTATTTATTTTTAGTTCACTTTTACTTTAATGAACTTAGCTTCAAGCCATTTCCCTCGACTTCGTATTTCCGTAAAATCTCGTCCGGTCATCGACGCTATCACCTAGAAATCATAAAACACCTGCTTATCTTGCTAATTCGACGAAACTGTCACTAGATTTCGCGAGACCGAATTTAATGGCGAAATGTTTCATTATCCAAGATATAGAGAATTTCCTATTTTCAACTCGAAATTACCATTTTACCTTTTTCAAAAATTTGAATTTTCCGTAGTTTCACGTAACCTCTTGCCGTGATTTGTCATTTCCAACACATCCACATATTAGCTCTTAACCCACAATAGCAGAACAATTTATGTTCTTCATAATCCCCATCATTGCAACTTCTCCTTGTAAAACGTAAGGATGATGCAAAACTATGTTCCATGGAAGATATGAGAGAATTTGGGGGTTTGAAACAAATCAAATATGAAATTGGAGATAGACGAAAACAATTAGGTTTTAGTGAATGAAGAGATCGAATGATTAGGATATTATATCAAAACAATTACGGTAAAGTACGCAAATAAGGTTTCACGTGAAATAGACAGACATTAACAAGAGAAACAAAGGAAAAATAAATAGGTTTCATTCAAACTCTAAGACTAGGTTTATCTGGTAGAATTTGCGAGGGTTGGTGGTTGAGAGCTTGAAATTCAAGGGTTACTGAAACTGAGGATATAAGAGGGAATCAAAGAGGGATAAGGGCATTTTACGGGTAGCGATGCAAATGGTGTTTCACGAAAGAGACAACATTAATGAGAAAGAAACAAAGGAGAGAATTAGGATTTCATTTCAGAATTCTAAGACTAGGTTTATCTAGTAGAGTTTGCGAGGGAGAGAGCTTGAAACTCAAGGGTTAAGGGAAGTGAGAGTTGTTGGAGCATGTGCTTGTAAACAAATGAGATACACTGTATTTACTGATTATTAATACAAATATGAGGAATTTCTTCAATATTAATTTTTGCATGCATTAGATTCTTTATAAATATTGAAAACCCTTGATTATTTAAATGTGACTTTAAATATTAAAATAAGTGTTATGAAAAAGAGTGATAATATTTAAAATAAATAATCTAAATTTGTCCATAATTAAAAATTAAAGTCAGGGATCTTTAATTTAAGATTACTAACACGGCCTATTACAATATTCCGAATGAACGTTTATCCGGATTGTTACGAATGATTATTGAATGAAAGTGATATATATGATCATAGATTGAAATATGATTACTTATGAATCTCTAATAAATTCCGTTATGATAAAAAAGCATTCAATATTAATAAATGATGGTCATGTATTGATTGATCTTAATTCCGAGTGTTTAACAGACTCCTATTTATTATATTATATTTTTTTTTGACATTCTAAGTAATGACATAAATACATAGTGTCAAATTCTTGGCATATTGGAAATATAATATAAATAATGGAAATATTATTATATGAGATGAAATCCATTCCTTTTTTAAGAAATTAGATGAACGATTCCCATAAGTATTGATTCGGGATTTGAATAATAAGAGCGCTCAATTTATGGTTAGATCATACATATATTATTCATTATAGAATCAATGACACTTACGGAGAAAGATATAATTAAAGAAGTTAAGGGAAAAACCTAACTTTAATTATGAATTGTTTATGGAGGATTGATCTGTATGTAGTCACTACATCAATGGACACCAAATCCTTTGAATACACCACCTTATAATTTTAAGAGTGCAATTCCAAAATTTTAGTGGAGTATTTTGAATTAATAATTTGGAATTTTTAATTAAAGTACTAATTAATTATCGAAATTATTGGAGCTTAAACAGTAATGTCCATAGTTCCTCTCAAGGGCTCCATTAATTTATAAGACAATGTTTCGGTTGAGATTATTGGTTTAGGAATTGTGAATTCTAAATTAATTCTAACACAACTTTTATGTATGTATATAATAATAATATAGTATGGTAAAATTTTCACACTATGCTTTTCTTTAAATACAAAGTAAAGAAAGACTGAAACTTTCTTTATAATTTTTATTATTATAATTTTATAAATTATAATTATCCTTTGTTTGTATTAGAATAAGGTTTGAAATTCAAAAGAGTGTTTATCTTTTGAATATTCAATTAAAACAAATATTCTTATTATTATTTCTTTTGAATATCTGAAATTCAAAAGAAATGTTTATCTTTTGACTATTCAAATGATACAGTGTGTTATTTGAATTTAAATAAAGATTGAAAATCCAAAAGATACGTTGATAATTTCAAAATGAAAAGATGTTTTGTTTCAATTTTTTTTTTTTTTGGTAGAAAAGATTTTTCATAAAACTGGCTAAAAAAAACGAGTAAGAGATACGAAAAAATAGACAAGGAGACTAAAATAATGTAGAGAAAGATAATTGGTTATCTTTAGTTAAAACAAATTTCAGTGAAGATTCTCGGGAATCGAAGACACCCACTGGCTCGTTCATCGGGAGAACACCGAGAAAGATCCGTGGTGCTCTCGCTGACTTCCATTTCAAACTCTCTCAGGAATACTCATACAAAGCTGTAATTACATGTTGTTTCACTTATTTATCTAATTTGATGATCAAGTAAAGATGTAATTTTAAAAGTAAAAATAAATAAATAAAATTCTCAAAAGATATAATGATATATATATATATATATATATATATATATATATATATATATATATATATATATATATATATATATGTATATGTTCGCAGACTTTAATAAATCGTCTATCACTACCAAAGTTGGCACTTTACCGCATGTGAATCTTGTCCTCCAAAGGAAAATGACCAAAGGAGCATTTTTGCCCATAGGTGAAAGTGCCAAAGCACCTCTTGAAATCATACATAGTGATAGATGTGGACCTTTAAATGTTAAAGCCATAGAGGGCTATGAATATTTTGTCACTTTTATTGACGATTATTCAAGATATAGATATGCATATTTGATGCACAAAAAGTCCGAGGTTTTTGAAAAGTTTAAAGAATTTTGATCTGAAATAGAAAAATAATTTAACAGCTCAATCAAGACTCTTTGATCAGATTGAGGAAGAGACTACTTGGGTTATAAACTCAAGAATTACTTGATTGAAAATGGAATATAACAGTTTCAGAGTATCCGGCACACCTCAACAAATGGTGTAGCCAAAGAAGGAATCGACTTCTCGCTTGACATGATGAAATCAATGTTTAGCTATTCTTCTTTTACCAATCTCATTGGGATATGCAATTACAAACGACATATATTTTGAACATGGTTCCACAATCAAGACTCCCTTGGAGTTATGGAATGGTCGCAAGCCTAGTTAAGACATCCGCATACTGTGACGCCAACAATGTGCTAAAAGGAAAGATTGGGAAATTGGATCCTCATTCAAAGGTATGCATGTTTGTGGGTTATCCAAAAGGAAATAGTACTCAAGATAATAAAGTATTTGAGGCAGCTACCGTGTTCGAGCACAACTCTATGACAAATTTCAAACCTAGAAGTAAAGTAGTTATAGGAGAGTTGTTGGTTGATGAGATTAGTTCAATTCCAAAAGTAGTTGTTGAACAAGAGAGAAAAGATACCAATGATAAAGATCAATCACTACCACTACCACGATGTAGTGAGAGGGAAATAAGATTGCCCATTGGTTATCGTGAAGCACAAGTTGCTATCACTGATGGTAGTAATGGTGATCCATTATCATACAAGATGACAATGGACGATGTTGATCAAGAGAAACGGCAAGAAGCCATGAAATTCGAAATGGAGTCTATGTACTAAAATTCAAGACGTGGGAACTTATGTAATCTACCATAAGGTATTAGCTCATTGGTTGTAAACAGAACCATGTTATGTTAAGGACCATGAAAGTAAACTTTTAAGGCTAGGATAGTGGCAAAGGGTTTTACCCAAAAGGAAGGAGTAGACTATGAGGATACTTTTTCACCAGTAGCCATGCTAAAATCCATTCGGATTCTCTTGTCCATTTGTGAAACCCTAGAAAACCTAAATTTTCTGAAAAAGGGTAAAACGATAATTTCGATTGAAAATTCTGAATTTTTCTAGATCTCGGATGACGAAACAGTCTTCATCGTTGAAATCGTCTCGTGAAATCTAGCTACCACATCAAATTTCATAGAATTTCGAGATAGTCGAAATTTCACGCTTTTCGAGGCATCGAGGGTAGTGCGGGACACTTGGCATGTAATGAGTGGCTCACAGTGCACCACATGTCAAATGTAGGATGAGTCAAACAAGGAGCTCAAGTGGGGCCATAGGAGACATGTGGCACCATGTGACGGATGGAAACTTGGCAGAAGAAGGATAATCGATAAGGGTAATCCAAGTGAGCCAATGATAATGACATGTGAAAGAGAAGTTCTCCCACTCGCCCATCTTAGTAAATCAACGATGGGGAGAAAGAAAGGTGAGGAAGAGAAAAGAAAAAGGGAAGGGAAGAGAGAGTTTTGGAGAGAGAGACTCTACCTCTCTGTTTGACAGATCTAGACCGGTGCTCTTCGTAGTTTTGTGCAAGAGGGAAAGTTTATCCTCCTAGCTAGAACTTCGCATCGAGACCAAAAGTGGGGAGTTTTGACAAATTCCAAGAGGTAGGAGTTTTATCCTACTCGCTTGAACTGCCATGGTCATCTGAATGGTAAGGGTGTTTGGGGCCTGAATGGCCGTGCATTCCAGTCCCAAAGATTAGATTGAGTGATGAAATCCCTAGAATGTCTTTGGGGCACTCTTAAGACTCCGAGTGTCGACTATTCATATGGCTCAGGTGATTTATGTTATTGCAATGAACAACATGCCTATCAGGTAAGTTTGCTAATATACGCATGCATGATATATTAATCGAATTGATATGAAAATTATATTGGTAACTATATGCCCTCATATCGCAGAAATGCAGGTGGAGTGCATGACATGATTTTAGAGGGTCGAACAACAATTATTTATCTGAGTACGTCCATTATAATCTATCTGAGGGCGTCCACGCCACCATTTACCTGAGGCGTCCAAATATAATCTATCGCAGGGTCAGTTCCACAAACAAACAAATATCTGCTGGTAACAAAGTTTCATACTGGAAATAAAGATGAGTGAGTCATAGCACTCCGAGGCATGCGACTGTGGCATGTAGACATTCAAGTAGGAATATGCAATGATTACTCCGAAAGTGTTTGTTCGCTGTCGTTGCATGAGCACTTGTGCCGAGTAACCCATATAGGAAAATTTAATCCATCGGGCATTGTTCACCTCAGTCGTGGAATAAATAAATTTCAAAATCGAAGGTGCACTTGGGGATGGAACGCATTTGAAGACCTAGTGGCAAAGAGAGGGCCAGATTAGGCCTTATTTTTGTATTATGTAAATTCTGGGTAGAAAACCCAGTTTTTGTATTGTGTAAAGAACAAGGAGTTGTAATTAAACTCTTTTTGTGTAATAAATACATTTTGGAAAGTTTTCCAGGTTCAATGGCCTTTGTAGAAATAAGGTTACTTATTGGTTTTATAAAGGCGTAACAAAAGAAAAGTAACAAATGGAATGGGCTACCGCCATTTCCAAGTAGGTCGCGACACGCAAAGAGTGTCACGTATAGGAAAGTGCCCTTAGCACGCACAATTGAGTGCCTACGAGCACGATGTGGAGTTCGCGCGCGACAATAAAGGGGTCTACTGCTGAAGCACGGCGCTGAGGCTTGTCGCACAGTTTCTGAGGGTTCGGCGGCGGCTACGCGACTCGTTTGTATCACGTATGGCTCACCTTGTGTCGCGACAGAGCTTCAGCGTAGTCACAGGAGTTTGGCGCAAGGTCACGTGAATACTAATGGTTAAGGACAAGGAGTCAGATTGGTTAGTCGGTTTATGTCGCAACATAGTTTTCAGGTTCGAACAGGGGTAACAAACAGGCAACATAGGAGCTTTGATATACAGAGAATTCCTCTCGCCAGACAAGCTCTGAAGGTTTTTTACATAGCTGGTCTATCAGGCAATAGAGAAGACCATTCCGTGTCATAACCGAGTTTCAGCGGTGTCGACAAAAATGGGTCGGGTCGGGCTATAGCGCGCTGAGCTTTGCCACGTAGAGTAGCATGCTCGATTATTAACGTAAGTGCATAACGCGCATCGATAGAGCAACACAAACGGTTGTGCATCGCTCATAGACACCGCTTCACGAACAATCGTCAGGACACTATTAAAAAAAGAGTACAAAAAATGACCCCTGCTTTGGGGCAACATACTAGTATCAGAACTTAGGTAAACGATTACCTTGGGAGCTCGAGTGTGTGTACCTATAAGTTTGGTTTCGATACCAGCTTCATAGCTTGGTGTCAGGAATTAGGTACATGAATACCAGACTCGGCTGAACGAGCTTGTAATTCTCACGCATCTATCGCGCATTCGATATCGATGTGTAAGATATGCATGTTTGTGCTTAACATTTGTGATTGAATTTTATGTGAATTATATACATGATGAATTGTGTATGGATTACTAGGGTTGAGAAACATAACCTTAGTGGTTCGAAAATTTATTTGAAATTAATGAAATGAGTGGTTAAAGTACCAAGACCACTAAGAAAAGACGATGAACAGATCGGGCCAGATCGCTTAAGTCCGGCAAGAGTCGGGCATGCACTACTAATTAGACTGAGATAGAAATTTGATAAATTTTGTTGCCATTTGACATGTGTATATGACAAGTCGAGGGCAAGGACGTAGAGGTCATCCCCGAGGTGTTAGCCAAGCACCACCTGTATTTGACCACGGCTCACGAGGCCGTAGGTCAGAACAGCCGCCATCAGACAAGCAAGGCAACTGGTAGTCATGGGAGGTCCGAGCGTTTCTAGAGATTCAAGTCACATCATCCTCCGACATTCACAGGGGGAGGGGATTTGATGGTGGCACACCATTGGTTCCGGCAGATTGAGAAGATATTGGAGGCCATGGATATTACCTCCGATGCAATTATGATCTGATTTGGGCCAGATTCCAATGGGAGGGTGAGTCCTGGGCGTGGTGCGACCGGGTTGACCGGGGACATAGAAGCAATGATCAAGGTTCCATGAGCTCTTCACGGCAGTATTTTCCCAACATCGCTGGTATACGCAGTGCCCAATAGCCCAGCTGGTGCGGAAGAATCCACAACAAGGATGAAGGCATAAGTTTATCGAAGTAGCTCGCATTGATGATCAGGCTATGATATGCCAAGGTAAGGAGATTTATAATGTCAGTTGTCCATTCGGGCAAGATTGTGGACCTACGAACCTATGGCTCCGGACTACCTCAACCATGCAGAGGGAGATAGAGACGACTCAGGGTATCCGAGCTACGGGTACTAGTGAGAAGAGGGAGGATCAGACTTTCTAGTTCGAGAAAGAGGCAAAAGACTGCCACTCGAAAGGTTTCCCCAAGGACAAGGCCGTACAACAGTGCGCTTGTTAGTAGGACAAGGCTCACCAGCAAGATAGGTAACATGTTTCCACCTTCGAGCCTGATCACTCTAGAGGCAAGATCGCATTGGTTTCGGCAAGCAAATCCCAAATATCCATGGACAAGTTGCACATAGTTTATTCCTCCACACCCCACGAGGTTGGGAGAACCGCATCATCCCACATCGCGACAGCGCCTCGTTACGCGAGTGCCGAGGGGCCAAGTGACGCTGGCGTCAGACGGGCCTACGGTGCCGACATCGTGGATCTGCTGACGTGTTCACGCTTATCATACCACCGACCGAGCGCGCATCAGCCACCATGGCTGGTAGGCATTGCTACTATCTCACTCGCTGGGCAAAGATATTTCGATTATGGCATCGTGATTCATTCATCAATGCGACGTGAGAGTGGTCATCTAAAGGCCGACCCTGGAAGGAGCCCATGTATGTGATTCCCTCAGGGGATTAGGGGGAGAGCAGATATATATGTTGAGTTAAGTAGCTAGAGATCTGGATTCTAGCATAATGGACTCGAGGGGTCATGGACATGTCGTAGTCTGATGTCATCCTCGATAGACCGTCAGACGCATGCAAAGTCGCCATCAATCATGGGAGCGGAGAGTGCCACCGCCACACTTGTGGATCTGCACATATGTTATGTTTCAAGGACACACGCTGTTTTTCCTAGACCGTACGATTCTGGGGGAACGGACATTGATGGGTCAGGGCCGGCTAGCCTTACCTCGGGAGAATGCAGACAGACTCGGGTCTACTCCTGATAAAGGTGTGAGTACGAGGATGTTTTTTCTGATGAGCTACCGGACACTCCCAGAGGGAATAGACTTCAGATTGGTTACACCCCGGCACGACGCCCATCTCTATAACTCAAGATAAGGCACCCGCTTGATAGAACTCAAGGTCCGTGATACGGAGTTATCGACAAGCGGGATCCACAGACCAAGCACTCATCACGTGGCGCCTCGATTCTATCGGTAAAGAAGAAGGACAAGACCCTTCAGCTGCATCGACTACCACAATGAACAAATAAGCATGATTAAGAATTGGTACCACGAGGATTGATGACTTGTTTGATCACGAGAGGAGCGAGTCTACTCCAAGATGTAATCTAGGCACTAATTACCATCACCGAGGGTTAAGGAGGAAGATATCCCCAACACACCGCTAGACGCTGACGGGCACTTCGAGTTCATAGTGTTCCTTTTGATCGACGAATGTGCCGCAAAGATTCATGGATCTCATGCATAGAGTATTCCAACCCTATCTGGATCAGTTTGTCGTGGTCTTCGTAGATGACATTATGATATACTCCTAATCTAAGAGGTAGCATGAGGATCATTTGAGGGTCGTTTTGCAGCTTTTGAGAGACCATCAGCTGTACGCCAAGTTTAGTAAGTGCGAGTTTTGGCTTACTGAGGTGAGATTCTTGGGGCACGTGGTGTCAACTTCAGGTGATGTTGACCCGAGAAGGCTCCAGGCTATAGTCAGAGACCAAAGTCGCCTTCGAGATACGTAGCTGGGATCGCGGTGGTACAACATAGAAGAGGTCGAAGTTTGAGTGAGTAATCAGAGAAGATATTCCGCATGTAAGAGGATGCTTACTCACCCTATTCTAATAGTCCCGGCAAGGGGACAGAGGTACACACCGTATTCGATGCCTCAAAGGACCCGACTAGGGATGCAAGGTGGAGGGTAGTATTCATGGTTCTCACAAGAAGAATCATGAGCGCACTATCTCATGACGGTTACAGAGTTAGCGTACCATAGTCTTTGCCTTAAAGATTTAAATAATACTACTTATATGGCGAGCGGGGGCTGGTGTACTCGCATTCATAAAAGTCTGAAGTACATCTTCACACAACGAGACCTCAACATGAGGTAACGCAAATGGATGGAGTTCCTAGAGGATTATGACTTCACTTTACATTACCATCCTGGTAAGGCAAATGTGGTGGTTAATGCACCTATCCTAAGTCACATACCAGTCAGTATAGTTTCCCGAGAGCGGGCGTATGCCCGCATCGTGGGATAGTTCGCATGATAAATGAGCGCCCAAGGCTACTGGGGGAGTTTGCGGCTACAACTTAGATCGAGCAGCACCGAAGTCTGTGACGTGGACGCTGCAGATAGTGTCCATCGTGTGACCCGTACGCAGTACAGACGCAGGGTCGACCATTCACACTAACGGTCGCCTATATGCAGGACGCGGTAAGGGGTTACCAATAGACTGGCAGGAGATCCTTAGGGAGTTTCACCGTCCTGGCTTATCAGGCATCCAGTGGTACTAAGATGTACTGCAGCCTTTGTCGCGCACACTGAGCGGATGAAGAGGAGACGGGTTGGGGACTTGTCGACTGTCTCACATGTCGCAAGTAAAAGCTAAGCACCGTAATAAAGAAAGCCACCCACCCATCGATGCG
The DNA here is from genome assembly GCA_016808115.1 of Tetrastigma voinierianum. Classification (NCBI taxonomy): domain Eukaryota; kingdom Viridiplantae; phylum Streptophyta; class Magnoliopsida; order Vitales; family Vitaceae; genus Tetrastigma; species Tetrastigma voinierianum. The sequence goes on along the minus strand of JAEQBH010007968.1, from coordinate 88,188 downwards.
TGGCCGAGTGGGCGGAGCACATCACGATGGATTCAGACCCACTTGCCACGTATACCGGGCGCAGGCACGACGCGCAGATGGGTGATAAAGTGGACTGCTCATGAAGTCGACATTTCCTCAGCCGCGGCGGGATGACCTTACTGAGGAATTCCGCCATTAAGAACCGAGAGATTGTCCGGCTACATGGAGTGCTAGTGTGTATAGTGTCATATAGGGATCCCATATTTATGGTACACTTTTGGAAGAACTTCCAGAAGGCCATGGGGACACAATTGACAATGAGCACTGCATTCCACTGAGATGTGATGGTCACGAAGATTTAATTACGCATTTTAGAGAACATGAAGCATGCGTCCCGATCATATGCAGTTGGGAAGAGCACTTTCCCTTAGTGGACTTCGCCTACAAATAACATGGAGTCAGCAAGTATACCGATGGCACCCATGAGGCATCAGGCCAGAGCCATGCAATCATTTCTTCGATCTTGACCGAAGTGAGAGAGTCACACAGTCCTGATTTGATTGTAGACACTTCCAGGAAGGAGCTTAGGATACGCCAAAGACCTTCCTCGCTGCTCAGAAATGACATAAGAGCCACGCCGACAGTTTTTACATCGACCCCAGTTTAAGGTCACATCACGCCTTCTTAAAGGCGATGCCTGGCATTGTGTTCTAAGAAGCGAGGAAGTCAGCCACGAGATCATCGGGCCCTTGAAGATACTCTAGATGGTATAATCGTAGCGTACTACTGGCCTTATCGCCTCAGCATGTCAAGTGTTCATGAGGTATTTCACGCCTCCACGCTTCTCCCGAGGTATACCCGTGATCCGTACCTCATGTAAAGGATCGGGGATTACAATGACACACATGGGACCCCGGAGAGGGACCAAAGGTGTATATTTGATAGTTCGGATCGCCTTTATGAATAAATGGACCGTGAGAGTTAGTGAAGGTGTCGCAGCAAAGACCGCGGGATGGAGGAGGCAACGGAGAGTGGAGGACTACGGGCCCTCCTATCCCTTCTTGTTTAGGGATGAAGGTACGTGGTTTAGTCGTTTCATGATTAAATGGCTAGTTATATGCAGGGCATAGTGCACATTGCATATGCATGTGGGTTGATGTGATTGTGTGGAATTTCGGGATGAAATTCTTTTAAGGGGGGAAGAATGTGAAACCCTAGAAAATCTAAATTTTCTAAAGAAAGGTAAAACGGTAATTTCAGTCGAAATTTCGAAATTTTTCTAGATCTCGGATGATGAAATGGTCTTCATCGTTGAAATCGTCTCACAAAATCTAGCTACCACGTCAAATTCTCAGAAATTCGAGACAAGTAGAATTTCATGCTTACAGCACCGAGGGTAGGACACTCGCATGTGATAGTTGGCTCAGTGCACCCCGTGTCAGATGTAGGATGAGTAAAACAAGGAGCCTGGCTGGGCCAGGAGACATGTGGCACCATGTGATTGATGGAAATCCAAGTATGATAACGATGGGTATCCAAGTGAGCCAATGATGTGTCGACATGTGGCAAGAGGTGAGTACCCACTTAGCCCATCTTGACCAAATCCAAGTGGGAGAAAGAAAGAAAGAGGAAGGAAAAAGAAAAAGGAAGGGAAATAGAGAGTTTTAGAGAGAGAGACTCTACCTTCTCTCTAAGTTTTCCGACGATCAGACCGGCGGTTGCAAGCAGAGCAAGAGGGAAAGTTTATCCTCACAGCTAGAGCTTCACATCAAGACCGAAAGTGGGGGAGTTTTGACAAACTCCAAGAGGTAGGGGTTTTCTCCTACTTGGTTTAATCTTTGGCCAAGAGCCATTCGCATGGTAGGGATGTTTGGGGCTCGAATGGTTATACTTCGGGCCCCAAAGACTGGGATCAAGCGATGAAATCCCTAGAATGGTCTTTAGCGCCAGATCGAGTGTTGACTATTCATATGGCCTCCTCAGGTGTCGCTTTGTTATTGTTATGAATGAATAACATGTCATCATGGTAAGTTTCATATTATATGCATGCATGATATATTAACTTGAATTGATATGAAAATGACATATTGCAATTCATATGCACCGGGACACCATAAAACAGTAGGTGTGAGTGCATGACATGATTTCGAGAGTTGACCAACAATTATTTATCGGAGTATGTCCATTATAATATATCTGGAGGGAACCACACACTATTATCTGAGTATGTCCACAAATATATCAGACTGACTAAATATACCCTAGTAGTTTTCGGACATGTTTAGGGTATAATAAAAGTAAAGGTATAGTTTTTTGGAATAAAATAATGCTAAAAATAAAATAGCAAAAACCCGAAATTTCTACAAAAGACAAGGGTAAAGTGGTCATTTACCACTTAAGGACCCAAGGGTCATACTTTAAGAAGAGTATATGCCAAAATGAAATAATGGGAAATTGAAATGCAAATGGTCAAGAGTTGGAGGACCCTATTGCAATAAAAGGAAAAATTTAATATAAAAGAAGATGAGACCAAAAATATCTCATTTTTTGGTCTCACATTTGAGAGTTCCAACGTGAAGGCCAAGAAGAGAGGAGAAGAAGAAGAAGAAGAAGAGAAGTTTGCCAAAGGTATGGAACTAAGTAAGGATTTCTATGATTTTTTGTAAGGAAGTCTAGTTTTTGTAAGGAATTAGTATGGTTTTGAGTATGGAAACTAAGAGTTTGAAGTAGTCAGGCTGATGGTTATGGGTTAGTGTGAATTTGTGGACTTTATATGAAATTCCTCCAGCTAGTGGCTCGAGGTGCTAGGAGAGTGTGATTACTTGTTAGAGCATGAAATCTTCCCCTTTGAGGATGGATCAGAGAATTTGTATGATTTGGAATTTTGCTTATTCCTACTGGGTGATTTCCGGGATTGATTGTCGATGGTTTCCTTGGGCGCCATGTTTCCAGGGTGCATGCTTTGTCGCCAATTGGGAGATATTGTGGCCGCGTGGACAAGGACCGCTCGGGACGGTTCGGCCAGCGGTACCGGGCTTCCAAGGAGCTTCTAGCACGCCGGCGCGGAAGCCACGCCGGCGCGGGTCACCAAATTTGCAACCCTCGGGTACGCAATTACGTAACCCCTGCACACTTTAAAACCTCTAACTTCGGATGGTCATAACTCCTTCGTCTGAACTCCGTTTTGGGTGTTCTTGGACTCTATGGAAAGCCCTTTGAGTCTAGAATCTATCCATATATAGATTGATATAATACATGCTTTATAGTACACCCGAAATGACAAATACAGCGCTTCTGCCGCTACGCTGTGTGTCAGTAGTTACAATTTTTCTACCTACAGTAACTTGCATAACCTTCAAGCAGACTGCTATGGGTATTCTCGCCCTATGGAGCTCATTGAGTCTATAATCTAACCATGCTATTTACGGCATTTGGTGCACGTGATCTTTCTGAAAATTGAATTGTTATACCAGCGTACTAATCGCTTGGTTGTTACTTGGAATACATGGTAAGAAAGGATGTAGATGAACAAGAAATAGCAATATATGTAGATTTGATATGTAAAGGGAGTATAGATAAGAAAAGTACCTACAGGTATCAAGAGTTTCTGTTCGCATCTCTACGAGATAGATGTCGATAAAGTACAAGAAAAACGATGCAGGAATGTATAGGTATATGTCGGCAAGATACGATAGTCTCGATAAAGTACAATGAAGATATAAGTTAACAAGATACAAGATGTTACAAGTAGATGACATGATATGAATATATGAGTATATGATATGAATATACAGCGATTGTCATATATAAACGAATAGATGGAACATGATAGGAACACATGAATGAGTAAAAGCATACATGATAGAAATATAGAAAGTACATGAATAACTAAATCATGATAGAAACGCATAAAGGATATGATGCATAAAGGATGTAAAGGGATATGAGTAGATAAAGATATATATGAATACAAGAGTGCATAGATGCATTCATGATATATGATAGGATTACATATATGATACGAAGACAAAACTAAATGATAGAAAACTATATGAATATACGTATCAGAGTTGAAATATGAGAACAACAACACGGTTAAGAAATATGTGAAGGTATTACGCATTTAAATAAATAATAGTGTATGTCTTATTAGCATACATAATAACAATAGTTATTCATGCAGATGACATACAATGTAATAAAATGGATTGTCCGCTAGAACTCGCAGAGGGATGACGCATGCCTATTGTGGAAAACAAGCTTCCGCAAAGATATCGACTACCGCCCCGCTTAGGTTATTACAATCGCTGGCCCTTATCATGGTCATTGTCTCAGATAATGATAACAAATGCTTCGACTTTATACGGTCATTGTCTCATACAATAATGTTTCCGTTCTTATAGATGGTCATTGTCTCGCATAATGATAATAAATATTTTCGGGACTTTTATAGTTTCCTTTTATCCACTTTGCTAGTTTATGCGCATATGAAACATAAACAAACGGCTGCAGATACGCATGATTCGAAAATGATAAAAGTACATGACATGATATGAGAAGCATAGCATTGCTATGTGATGACAAGTATACAAGTACAAGAAATAAAGTGTTCATGACACGAAATGTATATGACAGATAAAGTATATGAAAAGCATAAGAAAGTACAGTATATGAAAAGCACAGTATATGAAAATCATAGGAAAGTATAGTATATGAAAAGATGAAATATAGGGAAGTACAATATGACAAAGACAAGATGAAATGAAAGTATATGACAAAAATATGCAAAGACATGAATCACATTACTACTGAATGCATGTCACACAAGATTCCTCTCAAATCATCGTGAATGTCAATTCTATAGTCAAATGGTCTATACTAAATGTGAAATCACATTGCCGCTGGACGACAAACATAACGAGACTTCCTGACCGCTATGAATGTCAATTCTATAGTCGCGAATCATATTGTTAAATGCGAAGTCACATTGCCATTGAACGACAACAGATTTGCGCTCTCGACCGCCGTGAATGCCAATTCCATAGTCAGAGTGAAAACGTAAATGCAAAGTATATGACAATACAAGATCGGGAGAAAATATATGATAAAACAATATGTAAGAAATGAATAGTATAGCATGGGCGTAGGTACTACCGCATGAAAGGAGATGCGATATAGGTACGTGATAAGAAAATTATATGCGCGCAGAACACGTCACAAATCAAGAAAAAGACTGTAACGCGCATATATGAAACGACGAAGGAACCCGCGTCAACAATGTTATCGGTCCCATGTGGCAGGCTTTTCCACTGTTAAGCTAAAGACGGTTTAATCGCAAAAGGTGGTTTTACGCAAGAGACAGAGACCCACGACGTTGTCCAGAGAACAACCATCGCCCAACTCATCACCGATGCGGCGTTACATACTTCGTAAGAACAGTAATAACAGCAAGATCGCAGCACAAAATCATACCAACTTCATCAGCGATTAAAGAGCGAATGTGGCGGTAACAACTTTTTTTGTTGACGCAATCGCATACGAAGAATGCGGCGGCGTCACCAGAGAAACAAAGATCCATCCAGCGGATGATCTTCGCCGATCCACCCGCCGCAATACGATATTCATCGGCGGTCCCACGCAACACACTGTTTCGAGAATACCGGCACCGAAAAACAAAGATGGAGTTGTCACATGACCGGTTAGTATTTGATCGACGAAGATCGGCAGACGCGGCGATCATCGATGTTGTTCAACACACTATTGAACATGTATAATCACAAGAAAATTCAACCACATTGTCATCCCGCCAGAAATAATAACCTAAAACATAAAATTCAGATGAACTATTATCGAATAACAAAGGCCACATCAAGACAAATAAAGCCCAACAGATTTAAAATGGCCAAGATCGCTGATTATCTTAATAGATCTCAAAATATAAGTTCAAACGAGGGCCCAACTCATTTCCCTTTAAAAGATCGGGTAGCTCCGCCGAATCAGACAGAAGAAAACACTCAATCTCCAATTAATCAAGAAAGAGATTTCCTAATTATCGCTTCACCAATCATCCCTTATTAATCATTTACATAGCGAAAGAAAATCTCTCACCCAACGGCGACATCGTGATCATCTTCCAACAATGAAAAGATACTTATTTCGCCATCATTCAACTAAAATTATCACATCATCCATTATAATAATGCCTACCCCACTAAGAAAGCGTAATGACATATGGGGTGTAGTTTCAATTTGTGGGTGGTCGATGGTAGACCTGTATCGCTTGGACCGGGTTTCAAACATTAGAGAAGTGTTGATACTCATGATAAATTAGTAATATCTTTAATGTGTATACTTAATTATAAAAATAAACTATTTGATAAATAATTAAATTTCATTTGATAAATAATTAAATTTGATGAGAGAGAATAAAGATCAGTATAATTTTCTTTTAGAAGTTCAAAATTCTTTTTTGTAAATACAAATAATGACATAAAAATTCATCCATTTATTTTTAATTTATCAGTATAATTGTTAACTCTTTCAGAAGATAATTATTTTTATTTATCAGATACGCCGCATTCCCCGCCAGATTCGTATCCCGACAATTCCGCGCCCCTGCCTCGCCGTATCGTATTCCCGTGGCTGTAACCGGTGTCCGTGTTTAGAGGCCGGGCTGACAGAAGAAGAAGATGATTGCGCTGGCACAAGCGCAACCTCCGTCTCTCTCTGACGGCCTGGAAAAGACTGCACTTCCCTCGCGCTGAATATTGGAGAACGACATTTTCTTCTCTCTCTCCAGTACGGGCCATATATGGAAAGATATCGAGATAATTGCAGAAATTCCTTCCGTGCAGGTCAAGGGGTGTGGCTCCACGTACAGGTACATACTTCTGATCTTTTAACACCTTTGCGGCCTCTGCGGAAACACGAGGGTAGGAACAAAGCCCAGGTGAAGAAGCATTACAGGGCCGTATTTCTTAGACAGCTGACACAGAGATTGGTGAGCCAGCACGCCGACTTGGTGCAAATTACCTATAATGGGAAGCTTAGGAGGGCCAGGAGGTTGCTTTTGCTTCTTGAATGCTAATTTCTTCTCCAGAAGAAACGCTAGTGAGAAGAGAAGGAGAAGCAGGGGAAGCCACAGAGCTGGGGAATAGGACGCCATCGATGACTCAGTAGCTAGATTGAGTGTTCTTGCATCCATAAATAAGCCATGTAGATCAAATGCCTGGGAACAGGGTTGGCAATTCGTGTTCTTATCCAGGAGAACACGTGCAATCCTTGCGTAAGCGGGTCAAGTGTCACCTATTCATTTTGTATTCGCTACTGAATTGTCACACCAATAATGTGTTAAAATTAGTAATAAATTTAAATACGACCCATTATTAAAAAGGTAACATAATATAACAGGTATAACCGTATGCTAATTTGATAATTTAAAAAGCCAATAAATTATAATTAATTCATCAATATTTAACAAAATAAATATATTAAACGCGTTAATCTATAATTAGCATAATAATTAAGCCAATAATGTAACTAAATTTTATGCTATATTTAACCCATACCATTATAATCCATTTATCAACGCGTTATATGTGCTAACACAAACGACAAAACACAATTATACTCAATCTAAACATGCAAAAGGTGTATCGAGTGCTAGATTATTTTATGTAAAAACCAAGAGTATTTATTGTTCCTAAAAACAATTGATTAATAATTAAAGGACCCAATAAATATATTACAAAATAATAATTTTATTGAAACAACGTAAGATATCAAATTGATATCGTAGAGATAAAGATACTGAAATAATCCGTAATCGGTTGTTGTCATTACCTCCGAAATCGTAAGACAGATCAAAGAAAAGCGAAATGAAGATAGCTTTTTTCCTTTCCTCAAAGTCATTGCCTCTACCAAACCCTCGTTAATTCTGCGCCATTATTTATATATGAAGATAAGGAATAATATGGCTTCGAAATTCAATCGACTTCAATAAAGCAAGTGAGAAGATAGAACCATGGACCCATAGCTAGTTAATATAAACCATCTCATAAATGACTCATAATTAACATGCACAATTATACAATTAAAATTGTAATATAATTATGTTTAGTCCATAATTAATAAATTAATCTAATATTGCACTCAATTTGATGGCATAATCATAACTCAAATGCTTTCTCAATTCATAACTATAACCAATCATATATAATTAATACAACAAAAGATGCATAAATCGTACATAATCAGGCGCTACTAATCAAAATCATAATTCAAATGCTTCAACAAAAGACTTATATAGTCATAACCAATCATATACAATTAATAGACTGAGATGATGCATAAATCATACATAACTACCAATCTATAAGCATTTCAATGACAAAAGTATTGATTCAATAGAAAGAGAAAACATAATTTTTTCTTTCATTTGATCAAAATGACACAAAATCATAAGATAATGACAAACGTCAAAATGAGCATGTAATAACAAAAAAAAACATAAGCTTTCCTTACAAAATACATGAAAAGGCAAAACTCCGACTAAAACAAAGATTTTAGGCCCTAACAACCCATGCGCCTAACGTGTTCTGAAAACACACAACAGTGGCCAGTTTTCCTCAATGCCGACCGCCAACACGCTACCGTAGACGCGCGCTTAACCTGAATGCTATGACTCGCAACTTTCTCTTTCACAAAAAAGAACTTCACATTAATATGCGTGGAGCGAGAAGTGCTCCTAGTGTACATAGAGAAAGATACAGCTGCAGAATTATCACAGAATAATTTCAGCGGTCTAGAAATAGAGTGAACAACCTCTAAAGATGAAATGAAGTTCCACAACCATATTGCATGACAAGTAGCCTCATAACACGCCACATATTCTCCGCTCTTCATAAGAGGCAGCTCGTAGTTGCCTGCTTGATATTTTCCACGAAATAGCTCTTTCGGCCATCATAAATATATAACAAAAAGTGGACTTTTTATCATCCACGTAGCCTGCATAATCGGAATCACTAAAACCAACCACTTCAAGAGTGTCGGTACTCCGATATGTCAACATGAGATCCTTGGTATCCTGAAGATACCTTAAAACTTTCTTAGCCGCTTTCCAATGGCTTTGACCAAGATCACTTAGGTACCTATCCAACAAGCCAACAACAAAAGCAATATCATATTGCAGTGAAGGCTTTGTTACTACATCGTCAACCTAAGAATAAGTGACCAAGCCATCTAATCTCTCTCAATATCATTATGAGAACATCGCTTCTTGAAAATCACACTTTTACAATTGGTGCCTTACTAGAAGAACATGATTTACATTGAACCTATGCACGCACTAATATACGCTCCTAAGACACCGTAATGCCATTAGGTCTATTGCAAAGTATCTGTATGCCCAAGACATCGTGATGCTTCCCAAGATCCTTCATATCAAAAATGGCTAAACAATAATTGTTTTCATTCTCAACCAACAGCCGAATATCATCGGGCTACTTAACAAATATCATCAACATATAAAACCGAGAATATGTATTTGCTCCTAATCGACCGTGATATATATGCATTGATTCGACGATGTTTTCCTTCTTAAAACCATTGGTGGTGCATAACTCCATCAACTTAGATACTTTCACCATTAGAAGTTTGCTTTAAACCATAAATGGATTTATGGAGTTTACAAACCATGTGTTCCTTACCAACTTCCTGAAAACCAATAGGTTGAAACATGTAAACATCCTTAACTAAGTCTCCATTCAAGAAATCTGTCATCACATCTATTTGATGTAACTCTAAATCAAAATGAGCCACTACAGCCATAATAATGCGAAGAGAGTCTTTAGTGGACATAAGAGAGAAGGTTTCCTTAAAATCAATACATTCTCATTGTCTATAACCCTTAGCCACTAATCTTGCTTTATATCTCTCTACCTATCCCTGCATTTCAGCTGTCTGTACCCATTTGCACCTAATAGGTCTGGTAGCCTATCCGCAAATCTACCAAGCTTCACACTTTATTCTATGACATGGAAGTCATCTCATCTTTCATTGCATCAATCCAGAAGTTGGATTGAGGACTAACAATGACTTCCTTATAGGTAGTCAGATCTGATACATCACCCATATCATACTCATGCTCTTGCAAGTAGACAATGTAGTCATCTGAAATTGTGGGCCTATGTGCCCTCTTTGACCTCCTTAAGGTTATATCCATGACTACATCTGGGGCTACTAGGTCTACATCTAGGGCTATTGGGTTTACAATCCAATCAACATCGCAGGGCTATCGATGCCGGGTCAACAAATGTGATTCACAGAGATAGGCGAAAGCAATAAAGTACAGAATAAAAACTAAGTGTTCTTTAAACATAATTTCTCTTGGCCATTTGCTTGTACCATTATCATCCTCAAAATAGATATTCTTTGTCTGAAAATATGACCCAAACACTTGTGCCAAAGTGTAGAAGACTTTTCATTCAATCTCAAATGTTTAGAGCTACTAGCAATATTAACTGTAAGGTTAGCAAAAACAGAAGGCAAAGCAAACAACTCTAATCTGTAAAGACTCCCACAAAGTACTCCAGTGCCAATCAATATTAAATCTCGGTACAATTTAACTTTTCCGCCCAAAAAGAAACTATATCCAAGCCTATCCAGGTACAGTAATAATATCAAATTTCTCCTAATCAAGGCATGTGCGCCACATCCCGCACTCCAAAATTTCAGACCGAAGTTGTAATCTAATAATCCTTTAAGACTCCATTGCTTCCTATGTGCATATACCGCCTCCAAACTACTGACTTCTTTTTTCTTATCACCCAAGGTATTTAATTGCAAGCGTGAATTGTAGCACCACTATCTAACCACCAAGTATCAGATGACATATCAATGATATTGAATTCAAAACAAACATTCACCAAATGATTATCAGATAGCTCATTTTTCTTATTCTTGTAATTAGTTTCACTAAGTTTTGTGATGACAAATAACTGAGGAAAGCTAAAAGGTTTAGAATAAACTAAAGAGCAATGTCAAAAATACATGTAAAACAAAGATATGAAAATTGTTTCATTCTTTGGCTTACTAAATGACCAACAAAAGTGGTCATTGGATGCTAAAGTCTATAAAATACAAAAAGACACATACACAGGTAAAAGCAATCTATCAGACCACGCCAACCAAATGTGCTAATTTCCTGAACATAGCAAGAAGAAAATATAAACTAGAGAGCAATGTCTATAAAACAAAGACATGAAAATTGCTTCATTCTTCGACTTACTAAATGACCCACAAAAGTGGTCATAAGATGCTAGAGTCTATAAAATACAAAAAAGATACATACACAAGTAAAAGCAATTCACCGACTGTCACAACCAAATGGGTTAATTTCCCACCGATAGGGTAGTAAAATTACGCAATTCATGACACTCTTAATTGAAATCTCTTTAACTAAATCCAAGATCCTACCAAATACAGCAAGCTCATCGATGATAATTTCATTATCCTAGACATCTTAATAAAATCTCATTTACGTTAATTTTAAATAAATAGCTTGTAAATGATCAATTTCAAGAATATCCACGTCAAACTCACGGAAATGTTTCATAAACATTCAATATTTCTCAATTTTACCTAAATGCAAGAAAATAATTTTATTCACAACATAATGCTATAAATAATCCAAATAGCATGAACATAAATTGTAAAAGCAATATGTGAAATAAATAAATAAATAAATTATTGTAAAATTGGGTAAAATAATCAATTTTGTCCCAAGATCAAATTTAATGTTTTAATGGGGTAAAATTTTTTCCAAAAGGTTTGATTTTTTGAAAATTTTATATATATAATGATATGTGTGTGTGTCTCACTCTAATACTTTAACCTCCCCTTTATTTAATATTATAATTTTTAAATGGTATTGATTTTCATTTAATTTATTCGAGTAATCTTTCTAATTTTCAATTAATAGAAAGAACTGGTTTAAGAAAATATATGGGTCCCAAACTAACTTATCATGTTAAACGATCATTATGGGGAGACGGTTTCTATAGCAAATATGGATCAAATGTCATGGTCCCAATTCTTTATGCTTTTCAATTTCAAACAACGTGCATTATAATCAATCGATAAAAACATGCACCTGATATTTAAGATAATTTCAATTTCTAGATTTTGGTAAAAGCGTCTTCATATGAAACATGATCAGCTTGACAAAAAAGTTACAGACTGGTGAAATTTCAGTCAATAAAATCATTAGTGCAATTGGAACCGAGAAAGGGAGGAAGAAAAGGAAAATCTAGGAAAGCAGTTTCGTCCGATAATAGTTCGCTAAAAATAAAGAACTCTTTCTTAAAATTTTCCTGTAATATGGTTACTACACTCGCAGAAGAATCAACAAACCTAGAAAATAAAAATATAAAAAATCGACAGCTTCACATCACCTAAGCCGCCATTTGCTGTGATTATTTCTATTAGATCAAGAGTATTTATTAATCCCAAAATAATTAACTGTCAATCAAAAGATCAAAGAATATATTACAAAATACAAACTTTATTAAAACAATAAAGTGATATCAATTTTTGACGGATAAAATATATCCGATACGATCCAAAATCGTTTGATCATTATTATTACCAACTGTAGGGATGAGATAAGAAAAGTTAGATTAGCATAGTTTTTTCCTTGGCCCTACTAAACTCCTTTGTTTACCTGAAGGCTTTATTTTGATTTATATATATATATGTAAAACAAAAAAGAATAATTGAACTTTGGTCAAATGGACTTACCAAAACAAAGAAGAAGATAAAATCATGAACCTATAACTAGTTAATATTAAACCATTCCATAAATAACTCATAATTAATATATACAATTATATAATTAAAATTATAATATATGATTAGGCCACCTATAATTACAACAATCTAATATCGAGTTCAGCGTCATATTCTCGTAGCATGTCAAATTTCGCGGCCTACTCCGCCGATAACTGAGACCTTCAAAAGTCTTGCCTCTTGTTCACGTAAATAAAAGGTCACTTGTAAACTTTGATTTATTTTTAAACCACGCTAAACCGTTATTTTAAGACGCGATTTCATCGTATATTAAAGTTATCATAGTCAAAGGGGTGTTTGATAGTTTTTTCGAAGCTTTTGACGCGAATGCGATATTTCAATAAAAATATATAATTTATTTTAGGTTTAAAAAACGATCAAATAAAGTATGCCACCACATTGAAGCAAGTAGAAAAATTTAATGTCACATCTGCCAACGATCGCTTTTGAATTTAATTCAAAGCGTCAAGGTTATGGATGACGGCTATCACTTTATTAAATCACAGAGGTCGTCGTCCACAATGACTACCATTGAAAAACACAATTGATTTACAAGACTCCTCCATTTCTTCTTCCTCTTCCTCATTTTGTTCCTCTCCTCCTAAGCCCCGCTCCTCCCCACAGCCCCTCGTATTAAATTCCAAGGGTTCAATTACGACCACCAATCGACAACTCTTGACCTAAGATCATTTCCTCCCCAGGTTGTTCCCACTCCCATTCTTGCAATTTGTCTAACCCTAACTGAAAAGGAGTTTGTGTGATTTAGCATTTCATTTGAGGCCACGTGGGCTTGCTCGATATTCAGATCAACTCGTTTCCTTCAAGTTTTTTTCTCCACTGACTTTATTCCTCATAGGGTATTTTTTCATGCACTGTGGATACGCTTTTATTTGGTTTTCTTTATAATCTATAATTTTAAAATTGGTCTCTGATACGTAACTATACAGCTAATCAAGGTTGAATTTTTTAAAAAGACTTGCTGCATCAGAAGACCTGATTTGCCCTTCACTTGAAATTGCAAGGCGCTGAATTATGTTTCAATTTGTTTAACCACTCAGCCTTATCCGGCTGCGCTCGGCCTTTAAATACACAACAGCACTATGAGCTGCATGATCAACAAAAAGTTTAGTGTAAAATCACTTGTAATTAAATAGGAAAGGGAAAAGCGACAAAAGTCCATAAGTAAGACCATAAGCACAAGCAAAAGATGAATAATGTACCTTTCAGAACTGTCTTATATGGAACTTTTGGTTATTTTGAAAAACGTGACTGGGTGATTTTATCGGGTCCATTGTCTTTTTGCTTTTGGAGCTTTTTGGTGGGGTCTATCATCATCAACGGTTTCTTCAATATTGTATTCCTGCAATAGTTTGTCCAACAGATTTGTGATAGATCCACTAGCAATGTATCTTGTTATTTCAATGTAGATTAGACTGTGATGCCAACCTTAATCATTCATCTTCATTGAAGTTTCTAAACCCCATGCAATTAATCATCAAAAAACTACTGTATTTGAGTTTGTGTGTGTGTGTGTGTATATATATATATATATATATATATATATATATATATATATATATATATATATATATATATATATTTTATTGGTAAAAAGTAATATATTGACCAAAAAAAGAAGGAACGGAACAAAACAACTGCAAAGTATACAAGATATATACTAGACAACCAAACAGCAAAAAAGAAGGGGGAAACTCTACCACTCCTTTACCAAGAGCCATCAATTCAAAAAATTATATATATATATATATATATATATATATATATATATATATATATATATATATATAACTCCAAAGATGGCACGTACATGTATAATATGGATTGTCAAATATAGATATTTAATGGAACCAAATTATAGAGGCACAGATTCACCATTTACACATGCCATAAAGAAAACTTGACTCAGCCAAGAAAGACTAAGTTCAAGCATGGTCCCTTTATGGCTTAGGGTCAATTTCCGAAACATCTCTCATAATGGCTGCTTGGAACACCTTGATTAGGTTGATATGGTACTTCGTCATGTGATTCCAACTTACACCAAGATTATTGAACTTATACTTTCGGGCTTTCTAAACTAATGTGATTCTTCTCCGGTTTGGGTGGAGTCCATAATGGTAAATAGCAAAGTTCAAGAACACAAAATACGCCGCATAGGTAATTTTGTTGAGTTACTCAAGTTTATTGAACAAATTCAAATCTAAACTTTGGCTACACAAAATGACCTCACTAACCCATGTTATTTTAATGCTGAAGGAATATGAAGATCACATGCAAAAGAATCAGTTCCATAAAACCACAGGCCAATCCAAGCCATAGAATAGAAATTTGGACCTAAACCAAGTTCATACAAGTGAAATAAGTCCTAAGTTTTTCAAAGATCAATGGCCCTAGTTTGTGGGAAACTCCAAACCAAGAATCTCTAGCTTTCTATCATATATAGGAAAAGGAACGGGAAATAGAAGATTGTATGTTGTCATGGTTGTCGATTATAAGAATGGGTCCATTTAGGCCACTTTGACTCAAATTCGGACCCACTAAGGTTATTATATGATATTATTTCATGTTGGCACCGTTTATACAAGTCGATTGGGTAAAGCTCCCCGTATAAATGAGACTCGCCCATTTTTCTGCTTAAACTCGTCTGGTGCAGTGGGACACATCAAATAATGAATCTTCGAAAAGGTAACAGGATAATAATCTCTTCATATTATTTAATTTTTTTTTACTTCATTTTTACCAGGTCAATTATGTATGTTTCTCTATTCCTAATATACAATGGAGATATATTGAGGATCAAACAAATGTCAAATATGTTGGGAACAAAGCTTTTATTGTGCTTTTGGATATACCGGCTGACTACACGTCCGAACAATTAGGTGATATCATATTTTCAAGCACAACTATTGACAAACAAAAGTTCAAATTAGTCCTCAATTGTAAGTATCCTCTAAAAAAGTGGAACAGGTTCCAACCTTTCCAATATGGAATGACACAAGACGCGGCACCGAATGTTGAACATGGTTACCACAACTACCATCGGCGAAATTGAATCGCTTATTGGCGCCGCTCGAATGAACCGACGTTTAATCAATCTAGGGGTGTTGCGTAAAATGAGAACAAGGCGTGAATTGACTATGTCAGGCCTAGTATCTGGCCCAAAGACTAGATACCGGAGTATATGGAGATAATGATGCTTGCACTTATGAAGAAGGTAACATTTAATCCGACGTAAGCATGTTGATGATGAATATGATGAAGACTTACATGTTCAAGTTGATGGACATGTATCATCATTGCAGACTACAAATCAGGTTTTAGAGAATGAGTAAGGGATATTTGTCTCTGTGCATGCATTATCTTATGATGTATCGAATATCCTAGATGATGAGGGACCAGATGAGTCATCCCCTATTCATTTTCACCTACCACCAACACTTTGTTTTGAACATGTTGAAAACATAGATATTGTTATTTCAAGTGGTTACCATGGGCGTTAAGAGACTACCATTTATTCGAAAGGGAGAATTTCAGAATGGGGCAAGTTTTTAATTCCTAAATTCGACGGCAAGAGGCTGCAAAGATTTACTCAATTAGAAAACTTACATAGAGGTCTTTATAGCTTGGTTTACATAGCCATATCGAGCAGCCATCATTTAACTTAAAAGTTTTATATGAATTGATACTCTGTTTAATATGTCATGCCTAAGTGACAACATAAGAATGAGTAAAATATACAAATAAAATGTTATAAAATAATAAACCATTTATCACTTTAAAAATTTGCATTTATGGTGATTAAAATTAAAAAAAAAAGTATTTGGCTAAATAACCAAAATTCTATTTTATATTTCTTTGTAATAAAAGTTTGTGAAACTCGAAAACGTATTTTCCTCCCTAAAAGGAGCGACTCCAGACTTCAGAGGGACGTACATGTGCAAAACCCCTATATTTTTCACTGTATCTCGTATGACGAAATAGATCACAAATAGGACCATCTCGCAAAATCTAGTTGGAACTAAATAAGCCGCCTCGAATTCCGAGACAAATGGATTTTCACTTATTTCGCGCTGAACGGGCCAATCATACGCATATGTGGCACGAGAGTGCATTGTTGGAATAATTCCAACTATAAGGTGGACGTACTTTAATTGTCGTCATCTCCATAAAGTAGACCAAAGGTCATAGTTATTGAGATAATAAAGGAATGCGAAGGGGCATTCAAACCCTCATAAGGTACAATGAATCAGGGGATTCAAACCCTCATAAGGTACAATGAATCGAACGTATGAATCCAGGCATTATTAAGTGTAGGCCTAATGACATTGATTACTTCAATAATGGGAGGGCATATCAAGAGTCATTATAAGGATATAAAAGGCTAGGTCCCCTCACTATTCTAATAACTTTTCTAGATTCCCATTGTGCCTATATCAGAAATAGTGAGGAAGACCTTTCTTATTAATTTTCTGCTTTTGCCAGACAAAGATGAATCCTATTGCGAATCCACAATGTGCATGTCTTATCTAAAATAAATTAAACATGCTATGTACACATATTTGAGATCTTGGCTTTTCAGATTTAAAGTTATCCGCTTATTTGATTATTTAAATCTTACATTTGGTATCAGAGCAATCAAATATATTGTACATGTGCTGTTTAATTCAGTTTATGTATATTTTGTTGAATCATGTTCTAGTTCGATTCTTGATTAACAAAATTGAAATTTATTGTTTTGATTCGATTGCATTTTGATTTGTTTTGAGACGTCCATTGGAATGGCCAAATGGCCAAAGGGAATTTTCAAATAAAAAATATATATATATTAAACCATAACTAAGCTGTGATTCGAACCTCGAACCTGCTTATAATATCTCGGTGCTTAGCCATCCTACCTAAGGATCGCTTAATTTCTTATGTTCATAAATGTTTATATATAGCAGTATTGCATTTAATTTGGATTAAGATAAGGCTTATCTTGTCTGCTTTACTTTTATTTCCTCTCTAGTACATATGTTGTGATTTAAAATGGTTGAAATATATATAAGAGATATATGGTTACAAAATCTCATAAAGGAGTTTATGACATGTTGATTTCCGTTCGAGAGGATAATTGTAATTTTTTATTGTGTCACCAAAGTGGCCAATTGAAGGGATGTTACGAATTATTCTTTCCTTTATGGTTTACAGGAATTGTCTCTACTTATTATACATATTCATCTGCCCAAAGGTGATGTTTATGTATTTTAAGGTGCTTAGAGATGTGTTATTGCATAAAGGCAAGAATGCTTTGGTTTTTTAAAATTTATCTGCCCAAAGGTGATATTGTTTTAACAAACGGAAATTCTTTGGTAAACGCAATAATGTAAAAGAGATTGTATGCAGCATTTTCTCGCCTAGCGATTATGTAAATGATACTCGCTTAACCCTTTGATCAATCTTTATGGTTCAAA
Source organism: Tetrastigma voinierianum (assembly GCA_016808115.1). Taxonomy (NCBI): domain Eukaryota; kingdom Viridiplantae; phylum Streptophyta; class Magnoliopsida; order Vitales; family Vitaceae; genus Tetrastigma; species Tetrastigma voinierianum. The sequence continues at coordinate 69,910 of JAEQBH010007968.1, read as the reverse complement.
TTTTATAACATGTTGGTTCAAATTTTATAATATGTCTATGAACTAATTGTTGTATTTCATCATCACATTTTCTATGAATTAACAACATGGTTACCATAGAGATCTTGACTGGTAACAATTACAAAAAGTGGAAAAAGCAAATAGATTTTTCTTTAGGAATAGCCGACATTAATATGTTCTTACGGGAGGCAAAACCTACAGACCTTATTGATACTAGCACTGCTACTAAAAAATACTATTTTGCTAAGTGGAAGCAATCTAATCGTCTCAGTCTATTAGCTATACGAGGGACTACTCCCGAACATCTCATGAGTGGTCTACTCGAGACTACGATGTCGGGCCAGATTTCTCAAACAAGCATGCAAAGGTATAAGATTAATAAAAATGTCGAGGCGTGAACCCTGATGAGAAAATTGACTGGTATGTCTTATAATAGTGCCGATGGGGTTAGAGCATATATTTTAGGGATGATTGGTGCAAGGGATAAGCTAAAATCTTTTAGATTCCTATTTCTTACGCTTTATCATTAACTATACCCCGACCTTTACCTCCTAAGCTAGCCAACTTAAGACTACCTTTAATACTCCTTAAATGAAAGTCGGGACTTTGATGAATCGATTTCTAAGTGTGATGCGGAAGAAAAGAAACTTGAAATGGAGGGTTTAGCTACTTCCATGTTAGTCTCTCATCCCAAACCAAATCCTAGGCCTATGCATCATACTTCTCATAGGGGTAAGGATTTTGTTAAGCATGGTGGAAATTTTAAACCTAAGAATGGCATGAAGAAGCTAATCAAGTGTTATTTTTGCAAGAAAATAGGCCATATGAAAAAGGGTTGTTTAAATTCAAGGTTTGGCTAGAAAAGATAAGCTAAAGGTAATCCCCAGTTCATGTTTCATTTTGAATCCAATTTAGTAAATGCTTCATCAAATTCTTGGTGGCTTGATAGTGGGGCAACTGCTATGTTGCTTTCAATTTCAGGATTCACACAAACAAGCGGAGTCCGAAAGAGTTAGAAAGGACACTTAGAGTTGCCAATAATGCTGAAGCTGAAGTGGCTTTTATTTGAGATGTTAGTTTAAATTTGGAGTCATGATTTACTTTAGTTCTAAATAATACATTTTATGTACAATCCTTTATGAGGAATTTGATTTCAATACCTCTTTTAGATAAACTTGGATATTATGTGACTTTTGGTAATTTTGGAGTCAATTTATCAATTAATTTACCAATATTGGCTATGGTGTTTTGATTGATGGTTTCATCAATTATCTTTTTGGTAGTGAATGCAGAATACATTTTTGCATACTGATAAAGCAAATTATCCAAGAGATCACGACCCAAGAGAGGTCTTTCATGTTATGGCATAAACGTTTAGGTCATATATCGAGAGAAAGAGTTGAACGGTTGATAAAAAAATGACATATTGCCATCTTTTGATTTTGAGGATATGGAGATTTGTGTGGATTGTATTAGAGGAAAACTTTCCAAGGCTAAAAATAAAGGAGCAAGTCGTAGTAGTGATTTGCTGGAGATTGTTCATACTGATATTAGTGGTCCTTATTCCACTACTATATGTGGCTCTCTAGGTATTCTCACTTCATTGATGATTTTTCATTATGGTTATCTTTATTTGATTAAAGAGAAATCAAATGCTCTAGATAAATTTAAAGTGTTTAAGTCAGGTTGAGAAACAATTAGAAAAGCTCATTAAGATTGTGAGATCTGATCGTGGTGGAGAGTATTATGGTAGACATGGGGGTGTAGGTCAACATTTGGGGCCTTTTTCAAAATACTTGCAGGATTGTGGAATAATTGCTCAATACACCATGCCTGGGAATCCTGAACAAAATGGTGTGGTCGAAAGGCGTAATCGCACCCTTAAGGATATGATGAGGAGTATGATGAGTAGGTCTAATCTTCCTGAATATCTTTGGGGTGAAGCAATCAAAACTGCCAATTATATCCTCAATAGAGTTCCTAGCAAATCTGTCCCTAAAACACCTTTTGAATTATGGACCAGTAAAAAGCCTAGCCTAAATCATTTTCGGGTTTGGGGATGTCCAGCTAAGGTTAGATTTTATAACCCACAGGAAAAGAAACTTGATCCTAGAACTGTATGGTGTTACTTCATTGGGTATCCGGATCATTCTAAAGGCTACAAATTCTATAATCCTACCTTAGCGGACGTAGAATTGCTGAGTCTCTTACAAGAAAATTTTGGAACTTGATGAAGCCGATTTTTCCTCTAACTCTCAAGTCCCTCTTCTAAAAGAACTCGGAGCGTAGGACAATTGTTTCATTACCTTTATCCGAGAGCCAAAGATCCTGTGGATTTTCCATTGCCTACTCGTGAGGCATCGATGTGGTGATTGACGCAGCTTGATCCGCCTGGCGACAAGAGGTGTAGTTGTTCAACCACAAGAACCGCGATGCATTCTCGAAGGTCGGACCAGGAACTGTGTGAACCACCTGCATCGATTATGTAGTTTATCCGAGAACATGATTTGACATCGGGTCCACCAACCCACCCAAATCGACCTATAAAGATGCAAGCATTTCATTCCATACAAGCATGCGGGTCAATGCTATGTAAGATGAGATTGCTTCACGGACCACAATGGTGTCTCGGAACTTATGGAATTACTTCACTGTTGTAAACCCATAGGTTGTAAATGGGTATACAAACCAAGAAGGATTCTCAAGGAAGGATTGAGAGATTCAAGGCTACACAGGTGCCAAGGGCTTTACTGTATGAAGGTGGTTAATTATACCGAAACTTCATTGGTTTCAAGTGGTAAGGATTCATTTAGAATATTATGGCTTTAATCGCATTTTGGATTTATAACTTCAACATATGGATGTGTTAAACCGCATTCCTAAATGGTGATTTATGTAAAACTGTTTACATGAAGCAGCCTGAAGGTTTTGAGGAAAATGGTAAGGAACACTTGGTGTGTGAACTGAATAAATCCATTTATGGGTCGAAACATGCTTCCAAATAGTGGTACTTAAAGTTTGATGAAGTGATAACTTCTCTTATTTTAAGGAGAATAAGGTGGACCCACCGTGATTTATCTTGCCACTGGGAGTAAATTTATTTTCCTCGTTCTCTCTATGTTGATGATACTCTGCTTGCCAATAATGATGTTAATCTTCATATGAAACTAAAGCTCGTTATCCAAGACGTTTGAAATGAAAAACATCTTCGTGAGGCATCATTTTAATTTGCATTGAGATTCATAGGGATGTGATCTCGAATTTGTCGATTGTCTCAAGCAGCTTATGTTGATCGAGTACTTAAAACGATTTAACATGGAGACGGTACATCGTGGAGAAGTGCCAGTTGTAAAAGGTGATAAACTTGGTAAAAGTCAATGTCCTAGCAATGATTTTGAAAGAAAATCAATGGAGAATATTCCATATGGCAGTGTTGCTATAGTCTCATGTATGCTCAAGTTTGCATAAGGCCTGACATAGCCTTTATATGGAGTTCTGGCCGATATCTTCTAATCCTCGACGTAGCGCATTGGGTTGCCGCAAAGAAAGAGAGAAACTGGTAACGAACAAAGATTACATGCTTGTTTATAGAAAATGGAAAACCTTTGAAGTATTGTCATTACTTATTCATATTTGTAGGATGTTCTGGGAAGGATCTCGAAATCAACTTGCATACATTTTTATGATGGCAAGTGGGAGCTATATCTGAAGCAGGTACAAAACAAACTCTTCGTGTTTCTCTACTATGTCGAGTTTGTTTCTTGTTATGGTGCTGCTACTCAGGCAATTTGGTTAAAGAACTTCATTTCTAGGTTACTGGTTGTTGATTCAATATCTCGACCTATAAAGATCTTATGTGACAATAATGCTGCTGTGTTCTTTTCAAAGAACAATAAAAGTTCAAAAGGTTCAAAGTAAATCGAGCTAAAGTATCTCTCTTACAAGAAGGGATCTTTGTCAAAATGAAGATATCATGGTGGAGCACATTGACACCACTCACATGTTAGCTGATCCTTGACCATGGGACTAGACCTATTACCTGCAGACATGTTTTTACATGGGTATTATAAAGTCCTTGATGTACTGTTAAGGGGAGTTATTTATTTTGTCATGTGTCAGACATTTGATGAAACACGATATTCAATATTTATATTTTTTCCATGAATTTTATATTTATTTATACTTGAAAGTAGTGTTATTTCAAGTATGGTATATCTCAAGAACAAACACTATTTGGTTATTTCAATCTATAAAGAGATATACATAAGGACTTTCTTTGTTTGTACTTAAAAGTGGTGTTATTTCAAGTATGGTATATCTCCAGAACAACATTATCTGGTTATTTCAATATCAAGAGCTATACATATGGATTTTCTTAAAGGATTTTTATAAAGAAATCATATTGTAGGATCGAGCAAGATAAACACATTTGTTGCTTGCTACACTACATTGTCATACATGATCTATGTTAATAACTTCACTACTATTTGTGAATATGGTTGATTTTGTGTTGCCAAATGACATGATAATTGTGATGTTTCGATATTAGTGTTTTATTGAACCAGATTGTTTTGAGGTGCTTATCTCTTAACTACGTTTATCTGTGGCCACATAATGTTTGTTCTTTGTCTGATTAATTTTTTTTTTATCAAACTTATTTTCTTACATAAAAACCAATTAAAGTCGTCAAAGTGGAGAATGTTGAATAATCTAACTATAAGGTGGATTTATTTTTAATTGTCATTTTAATTCTATAAAAGCGCACCAAATGTAAAACCCGAGAAAAATTCAATTTTCTTAAAAAGGGTAAAACGATAATTTCTATTAAAACCTAAAATTCTAGATCTGGATGACGAAACGAACAGACATCATACTAAGTAAATTGCCTCATGAATCTAGTGACCCGTAAAGTTTCGCCTAATTCTCGAGACAGCCGAATATTTTACGAATTTCAAGGAGAATCGCCAACATCTTCAGCATGAGATTTTTTACTTAAAATCTCTAAGTCAAAATGACGGAGTTAAAGTTCGTTTAAAAGAAGTGAATTGAAAAGAAATAAAATTTTTCTAAGTGCAAATGGACCGAATGGGACAATAGAAATCGCTTATCAAAAAATGATAATAATAATAATAATACACAGCACAATAATATTATAATAATAATAATAAAAAGAAAATCATCAAGGCAAAAGGGGGAGGAGAGTAGATGCTGAGGAGGCGTCCCGTGGAGAGAGAGAGGTGAGAGATTTTTAATTTTTTTTTTCTCTCTTAGTTTTTTTTTCAGATCTACGAAAATCGGACCGTCGGATTTCACCGGGGCTAAAGGCAAATTTGATCTACGCAATGAGAGCTACGCGTGGACACCAAAAAGTTGAAGTTTTGACAAACTCTATGAGGTAGATTGTCCTTCTACTTGGTTTATTTCTTTTCGGGACAAGTGTTTTGTAAATGCTTGTGTTGGTTTGAGGCCGTGAGGGGCCGTTTGATCGGTCCCAAAACTTGGGACCGAATTGTTGGAATTTTTGGAGCCCATTTGAACAGGTGACTATGTAGGGGCTGTTTGTGGTGTTTGTTTCATAATTTATTGAAATATTTATGAGAAGAATGGCTTGAGTTGGTGGATCAAAGGAATATATAGGTTAATACATGATTTTAATGTGTTAACATAAGGACATAATTATATGGAATATAATTGTGTGTGTAGGCCATTGGAGATGATATCGTGAATTGCTCAAATGAGCTAATTCGGGGTGATGTTTGATGACATCAACAGCCCAAGTGAGCTAGTTCGGGGTGATGGTTGATCCATGTTAAATTACATGTGTGTGAATGTAATTGGAATATATGCATAATTGATATATTGTATAAAAATGATTGAAATGGCATAATGCATTTCATATGCACTGCAACTCTTAGAAATTAGGTGTTAGTGTATGACATGAATTTTCTCGAAAACGAACATGGCTAAGCAAAGGAATTTACAGATGATTTTCTTCTGAGAATTGGGTCAGCATGGGCCATGATCATTTCGAGGACCATGATCAAGCTTAAAGCTCTACCAACCAATTACTTCTGAGGGTAGCGTCCCATATTTTTACCGACACTCGTAGTTTATTTTCAAGAACAACAAGTTTTGTTTTGAAATGATATTTTCCTCTACAAGATACTTAGGCAGTGTGAGGAGTCAATGAGACTGAGGACATGGAACGGGCATTTAGGACATTCAAGTAGAATCACGTGATTTACTTGAGTGTAAGCTTAAATTGAGCATTGCATATGCACTTAGGTGGAGTAACCCATTTAGTGGTGATTCCACTATCGGGCGATACCACCCTCGCTGAGGATATCATTTTCTGTGCAATGGGCGCCGAGATGACTCTTCCTAGGGGCCGGATACCTAAGAAAGTGTGGTCATGGCTTTGAGGTTTTCGGATGTAACATGCATGGAATTTTATAATTTTAATGTGTCAGAGTAAGAGTGAACTTTAACTCAAAACTATCGGACATAGTTGTGATTTATTTGGATGGGTATTGGTTTATGAGCCCAAGAGGCCATTTTTACTCAGGTATGAGTCTCGCGATACGAGACACATAGATTTTCCGCAGGTTGACGGGTAGTCAACGGACACCCCGGTTTTGGAGCTTCACAGCTTGGTATCAGAGCTAAGATAAACGATTACCTTGGGAGCTTGGTGGGTGTAGTTATAAGTGTAGTTTTGATACCAGCTTCACAGCTTGGTATCAGAGCTAAGATATACGATTACATGTAGCGTGCTGGGCATGGGCCTAGGATATGTAAGGTCAGAGGGGTAGTGCCCGGGTTAGGATTAATTGGCGTTTGAAATCGACACCAAATTTCACAAACAGACGTGAGCTAAGGTAAACGACACTGGGAGCCTCCTGGGTGTAGTTATAAGGTAGTCCCGATACTCCGCCTTCACATTTTATATTAGAGCACAGGTATACCGAGTACCTGGCTCGAGGGATGGCTAAAGCATTGCTATTGCGGTGAAATTGGATAATAATATAACTGATATCGAGTTTAGGTACACGTATCAATACTTAGGAGTTCATGGGATGTTTAGACCACGCATGCATAGTGTGTTTCGTGGTTGTGTCTTGGATATGTGTTCCATGTTCATGGATTGTGTGATTGTGTGTCACACATTGCGTGGTTATTGGCGCTGAAAATTATACATGGCATAATGGCATGGGGAAGAAGTGGAATGCTAAAGGTTGTGAACTATAACCTAAGGGTTCTGGAAACGAAATGAACCCGAAAGTATTGAATTTTATTAAAATAAATAAAAGGAGTAGCTGGCAAGGTTCACTAGGCTACGAACCTGTCACCATACAGCTAAGCTCCATTTGGTAATTGGCATGTGCATTACTAGTTAGGACTAAACGGGATTAAATAAAGCTCACTCGCATTCGACATGTGTAAGGCAAGTCGAGGCCGAGTACGTAGAGGTCGTCCACGAGGTGCTAGCCAAGCACCACCAAGAGATTTGACCACAGCCTTGCCGAGGCCAGTTGGGTTGGCAATTTCGGGCCGCTATTGCATAGGCTAGTGCAACCGGTAGTCGTGAGGTCCGAGTAACCCCGAGATTTAAGTCACATCATTCTCCGACGCTACGTGGGGAGGGATCCGATGGTGACGTAATTCATTGGTTCAAAGAGATTGAGAATGTATTGAGGCTATGGATACTCCGATGCGCCTAAGATCAAGCTAGCCGTTGCCTGCTTGGGGAGGGTGAGTCCTGCGTATGGACTCGTTGCACTTGTGTGGATTTCAGAGGCACACTCGGGGCGTGAGTTCCATGGGCTCTTTATGAGCAAGTATTTTCCGGCCACTACTAGACATGCAAAGGCCTAAGAGTTCCTAGAGCTGAGGCATGGAACGATGATCGATGGATTAAGGGTTAGACTACTGTTAGCCCGCTTTGTTGATGATTATGTGGGCTACCGACATGGCCAAGGTTAGAGATTTGAGAATGGGCCGGGCTGTCCATTCGGGGCGTGATAGTAGGACTTCACGGACATAGAGGGACTCCATGGTTGGGACAAAATACCATAGAGAGAGAGATCGAGAAACAAACACGACTAGGGACGCGAGTGTTAGTGTCAAGAGGAAGGAGAGTCAGTCTTCTTCTAGTTCAGGGAAGAAGCCCAGGGCTTCTAGTTCACGAGGGTTCTAGAGCCACGACCATCTAGGTCAGGGACAGATCAGAGTTGCACAGCGGAAGCGTGGTGGACCTTAGGGTGGTAGACATATTGGGTGTTGAGGTCATTCTTGACATGGCTGAGTTGATGCCCATCAAAGTTAGCCGTGATCGCACTCGAAGCTGTTATCATACCGGCACTGGCTCAGCAGAAGGTAGCATATGCATGAGCGATGTGTATGTGCTATGAATTTCGTGGACTAAAATTTCTAAGGGAGAATAAACCCGAGAAAATTCAATTTTTCAAAAAGTAAACGACAATTTCGGGTCAAAACCTGCACCTCTCAGACTGATGACGAAACTGATCGCGCGCACCGCCTCACAAATCTAGTATCCGTAAAAGTTTCGCCTAATTATGAGACGCTTCGAATATTTTACGGTAATTTCGGCGATAGAATCGCGCTGACTTTCGGGCGACGGTGATTTTTACTTAAAATCGTAAGTCGAAAAATGCATGCGGAGTTAAAGTTCGCTTTTGAAAGAAGTGAACTCGAAAAGAAATAAAATTTTTCGGGCGTAAATGGACCCTAATGGGACAGAAATCGTTTATCAAAATGATAATAATAATAATAATAATAATAATAATAACACAATAATATTATTATTATTATAATAATAATAATAAAAAAGAAAAATCATCATAAAAAGGGGGAGGAGAGGGCGTTGAGGAGGCGTCCCGTGGAGAGAGAGAGGTGAGAGATTTTTAATTTTTTTTTCTCTTAGTTTTTTTCGTGATCTATGGTGTAACCTGACCTTCTGATTGGGCTCTGGTCAAGGCAAATTTGATCTACGCGATGAGAGCTACGCATGGACACCAAAAAGTTGAAGTTTTGACAAACTATATGAGGTAGGGGATTTATCCTACTTGGTTTATTTTCGATTTAAGTGTTTTGTAAAATTGTTGGTTTGAGGCCGTGAGGGGGGTCGTTGATCGGTCCCAAAACTCGGGACCGAATTGTCGTGAATTTTTCGAGAATCTCTGCTGAGCTCCATTCGACGCCTATGGGATCGTGTAGGGGCCGTTGGGGTGTTTGTTTACAATTTATTGGAAATATTTTTGAGAAGAATGGCTTGAGTTGGTAATCAAAGGAATAGATAGGTTAATACACGCATTTTAATGTGTTAACATAAGGACATAATTATATGGAATATAATTGAAGGTGTCGCTATCGAGATGATATCGTGAATTGCTCAAACGAGCTTAATTCGTGGGTGATTTGGCTTATTGAATAAATAAGTGAGCTAGTTTAAGTGATGTAAGTTGATCCATGTTAAATTACATGTGGTGTGAATGTAATTTCAGAATATATGCATAATTGATATATCAGATAAAAATGATTGAAATGGCATAATGCATTTCATAATCGGGTAACCTAAATTGAGCAACAGACGCATACGAATTTTCCGAAAAACGAACACTTTCACAAGGGAAGCGAATTTCAATACGTGACGATTTTCCCACCAGTCGAGATTAGCCAACAGATAATTTCTGATGAGACTACAATCAAGCTTTCTGAAGCTTCACTAACCAATTCGGGCCTCGGCTGGTAGTAGTCCCATATTTTTACCATTACCCTGGTAGTTTATTTTCAAGAACAACAGTTTTGTTTTGAAAATGATATTTTTCCTAAGGCCATAGCTTAGGCAAGTGAGGAAGCTCGATGAGGACTCGAGACATGGATCGCATTTAGACATTCAAGTGAATCAATGTATTTACTTGAGTGTGTGTTTAAATTGGAGCATTGCATATGCACTTAGGGGTGGAGAACCTATTTAGGTGATTCCATCATCGGGCGATAGCTCACCTCGTCGAGGGATATTATTTTTCGTGCACAGGGCGCCGAGAAGACGGCCTTGTGGCCGACATCAAGAAAGCTCTGTCAGGGTTGGAGGTTTTTGATGTAACATGTATTAGAATTTTATAATTTTAATATGTGTCAGATAAGAGTTGAACTTTTAACTCTAAACTATTTGACATAGTTGCGATGATTTGATGGGTATTGGTTTATGAGCCCAAGAGGCCATTTTACTCAGTATGAGTCTCAAGGGGACACGAGACACATATATTTTTCCGCAGTCGACGGTAGTCAACTAAACCCTGGGCTGGGGGCCACACCAAAGGTCATAGTTATTGAGAGATAATAAAGGAATACGAAGGGGCATTCAAACCCTCATAAGGTATAATGAATCGGGGCATTCAAACCGTCATAAGGTACAATGAATTGAACGTATGAATCCAGACATTATTAAGTGTAGGCCTAATGACATTGATTACTTCAATAATGGGAGGGCATATCAAGAGTCATTATAAGGATATAAAAGGCTAGGCCCCCTCACTATTATGATAACTTTTGTAGATTCTCATTGTGCTTCAGACGTAAAGGCCAGCGAGGAAGACATTTCTATTAATTTTCTCTCGCTTTTGCCGCATAAAGATGAATCTTACCGAACCACAATAGGTATGTCTTTATCTAAAATAAATTAAAACATGCTATGTACACATATTTGAGATCTTGACTTTTCAGATTTAAAGTTATCCGCTTATTTGATTATTTAAATCTTACATGCATGCCACATGGCACCAGGCTTGGAGAACACTTGGCACCTAAGTGGCCAAGTGTCATACTCCTAGAATGCATGATGTTAGTGGTAGAAGGCTAGGCATGGAAGACACATGGCTTGACTAGTTCCATGTGGCAAGGGATGCATCATGTCTAATGCTCGAAAGTGGAGAAACATGGGAATGGAAAGCTAAGGAAGGAGTTCTTCTTCCGGTCGGAATCATTTCTAGGGGAGAGCAATTTTATTGTGAAAAAGAAACCATAAGAGAGAGAACAGAGAAAAGAAAGGAAATACCAAAATTGATTAAGGGAATCAATCCATGGAAGGGGAGAAGAAGTCCCCTTGTTGGGTTTGAGAACAGAACAGAACAGGAGGAGGACTTGCTGCAGTTTCCTCCATTTTCCAAATTTTGGTGGATCAAGGATTTGATCTTACACGCCCCAAGAGGTGAGAGATCTTTCCTCCTTGGTTATTTCCTTGTTTGGGGCCATGGAAATGGCATTTGTTTGAATGAAGAACATGCATAATTTGGTATCTTTCCTCAGTTATTTCTTATTTACAAGCCATGAAATGTCCATGAAAAAGTAGTTTCAAGAAGGCTGATTCCGCAACAATTTCTACAAAAACCTGCTAATGCAGGACGGCTTTCGGGTCCTGTAGTGTCTCCGCATTATAGACTTGGAGCTAATTTGTGGCTGCTGGTTTTGGAGATGATACATGAAATATACATGCTAACACAAGAGCAGTTTCTATAGAAATTATTGATGTTAGGACTGGTTTTTTTTCGGTCTCTTGTAATTGTAGAATTTTTTGAACCGACAGTGTGAATTTGTGAATATTAACATGCAGAATTTTTCTGGAATAGATGAATACATGCAGAATTTTCTGGGTTTCGCCCTGGTTGTTTAGGCCATAACTTTTATGTCTGAACTTTGATTCGGGTGTTCTTGAACTCTATGAAAAACTCATGGAGTCAAGAATCTAGCCATAAGTCATTTAGTGGAAATAGGTGCTCACATCTGTGCCGAGAAACTGAGTGTTGCACTAAGTGTACTAAGCTATCAATATGGGTGTTTCAAACACATCATTGTACGTGTTGCTGAACACGGCCATTTCTCGCATGTAGCAGCCGTGGTGATTGGATATACTATGTCTCAACTGGGAATATGAATTATGGCATTACGGCCTGGAGTAATGGCTGAATTATGTTAATACATGCTTGAATGATGTGTTGACATGAATGAACTGAATTATAGAAAAGATTTAGTGCATGCTTATGTGATGTACTGATTTGGATGTATGGAATATTAATATGATTGCATGTATGTTGATGTTGAACTGAATATATGAATTGTTGTGTGCATTAGACATGAGTGTTCATGGCACACACATAGTGTACGGTGTAGAATGTCCATGTAGAGGTCTTCATACATCGTCATGGTTTGAGTGCGCGACACAAATCGCATTGCATTTGCGTGCGGTAACACCACGTGCTACATGGGTGTGTGTACATGGTATCGCATTTGGCACTCGCTTCGTGCTAAGCAAATTGTGTGGCTTCGGGAATGGGACGGCGTCCAATTGAGTTTCACTGTTTAAATGAAAAGGAAACAAATAGTACTCCGGGCGAAAAGGGATGTGACACTCCCCTAGTGAAAGCCCGAAACCTCGTTAGACAAACGCGGTTCATCGTGAAAGCCCAAATGCCTGAGGGTGTAAGAGAATCCACTTAGGACCTCCCAAAAGTTCTCAAGGTCTGTAAAAAAGACACGAGCGATTAAATAAACATCACATAGACTACAAGCGAGATGGGAGTCTGACTAACTCGGTATTGATTTCACGGAACTTGCAATGGGTGGTGGGTTTCCGAGGTTGACCTGCTATACGATAGACAAATATGTTTGCACGGATTGTGTTGTTTGTGTGGATCGCGGAATGATAATTTGCATGTGCTCTAGGTGTGGGAGTAGCCCTTGTAGGATTTATCTCACTAGGCGTTAGCTCACTCCCTTCTCAGGACCTTCCTTCGTGCACAAGACAGTACTACAGTGCAAAACTGGGCGCTACTTAGAGGCCGAGATTATGAAGTGGGCAGGACTATGGCCTTGATTCATGTTTTGTGTATATATTATAACGAACTAGTTTTAATATATGTTTTGTATTAAGAGTGATGTAATAATTCTTGGATCCATAGAAATGTATGGTTTTGTAACTGTATGGACGAGTATGGATAATGGCCCGATTAGGTCATTTTATTTCATAAAAATGGTCTCATGATACAGAGACAATAATGTTTCCGCAGGTCGACGGTGGTCAACGGGACCCCTGAAGCCAGTGTCACAAAGTCATTACAAGCTAAGGTTAATATAATGGTCATTGTATAAGTAAATATTAAATTTATGATTAATAGAAAAAATATTCAGGATTGTCAATCTTACCATGTAATTAGCATGGAGTAGTACCCACTATATTTGCGTTCTTAGCACAATTTTCCAATTATAATAATGAGTAAAATTAATTCAACCCCTAATATCTACAATCTAGAGAAGCATAATATATATTGTATATCTAAGGCAAAATAAATGATAATACATACTAGGATTATAAATATTAACATGATATCAATATTTATATTTTAAAATTTTAATTATGTATTTTTAAATTCATTTAAACAAATAAAGTATTGATATCAATCAACTAATTCAATAAACAACATAAAAGAGAAAAACATGCATTCATAAGCCAAGTTATCAAGTATATAATTAGAAACAAAAAGCAAGAGGAACTCAAACCTCAACTTAACCTCTAATAGAAAAATATCAATTGCTCAACAAACATTCAACAAGGCTAACCAAAAAAAAATCTTAACAAATAAAGAGAGAAATTAAGTTAAAAGATCAAGAAACTGGTAGTTTATTTTTAGTTTGTATATAAAATTGATTTTAAAGATAAGGAAGATTTTGAATCAAGGGATGACAATTTATAAAAAGATATTCACAATTGTGTAACACTCACAATAAATAAACCTTTATGTAATATTTAGAAAATTTTCTAATAGAAAAATAGTTAAAATTCTCATATTGTACTTTTTTGTACTATATTCATTTTCATGAAAAAACATATTATGGAGATAACTTAAAGTTCAATCTTTGTTAGTAAATTAGTTTTAATTTTAAAATAAGGAATAAAAATGGGGTACCAAATAATTAGTTCTCAGCGATAAAAACATGTATATTAAGATAAATACAAGTAAGTTCTATATTATCAACTTTTGAAACTAAATTCAAACTTACACTTAATTTTACATGTTTATGTAAAAACAAACAAATCTTAGCTACCTTATGCTTTAATTGGGACACAATCACTTTTATAATTGAATGAAACATATTATTATTATTAATACGAGAAAGATTAATTAAACGATAATATTAATTTTTTTCTTTGTATGGTTATTATATAGCAACCATATGCAATATAAACTTAAAGTAGAAACTACAAAACTAAAACTCCATAAATAGAACATGGTTTTTTATGGATATATATATATATATATATATATATATATATATATATATATATATATATATATATATATATATTACTACAATTAGTTATGTAACAAGAACTTGTGAACTTTTAAACTTTTTATATTGCCTTTGCAAAAATAAAGTTTTGTTGAAAATTTGCTTTTTTTTTTCTTTTTTTTTTGAGCCTTTGTCAAAAAAAAGCTTTAATAATAGCTTGTTAAAAAATGTATTTTCTTTTTCTTATTTTTTTTTAAATACATAACCATCAAAATAGGGATTCATAACAATAAAATTGCAAAACTTCTTTAAAAAAAAAAAAATATCAAAACTTGAAGCATGTTCATAAAGTAGCCTATTCCAATTTTGGGCTCAACCCATTATCCTCACCTTATATTTTGGGTCAACTCTAATTTTTCTATCTCTTTCTAAAACTTGTATTCAAATCAAACACTAATGTTGCCTACAAATGTATTAACCTCAAAAATTATCTTTTATTATTATTATCTGTGACGCCCCGATCCCCGGGGGTCCATTAACAACCCGTCAACCCGCGGAATACATGTGTCTCATATCATGAGACTCATACATGAGTAAAAATGGCCACTTGGGCCTATACATCAATACTCATCAAAAATACATCAACTATATTTTACCATAGTTCAAGAGTTAATATATCACTTTTAACCAAAACACATATCAAAATTTAGAGTTCTAATACATGTTTTACAAAGAAAATGTCGGGTGCCACAATCCCGGCTTTCTTCTAAAAGCAAATTTCTTAGTGAGCACCGGCTCCTCCCCGTACACTCCTCAGACTAAATAATGATCCTCGATTGTGGTGAGCAATGCCCGTGAAAGATAATCTCCTACATGGGCTACTTCCCACCTAAGGGCAATACGCACACTTAACAATAGCACATTCACCAAATGCTTATCCTACTTGAATGTCTACATGATACTGGATTTGCACGCGACTCACTCTTCCCACTCACCTCACCGACTTCTCACGCATGCCTGGCCAAGTGCGAAAAATATAGTTTTCAAACAAAGATTTGTTCAAAACTGCCATCGAAGTTTCTAGAAATATATCGACTACCCTCCGAGGCGAATTGTCGGATCATTTTTCTCCGAACAAATATGGGTCGTACCGAGATGAACTGTCGACCACTCTCCAAGGCAATTCTTCTGAAAATCTTCCCTTGAAATTCCTTTCACAACCATTTTCCATTTTTCATTTCTTTCATGCCATGCACTCACACCAAATTTTTTAGGTTGCCCAGGTGCATATGAAATGCATTATGCTATTTCTAAACCACACATGCCAATATATCAATTATGCATATATTAACAAAATTTACATACATACCACATGTTATTTAATTCATATCAATAACATCAAAATTAGCTCACTTGAGCTAATCAACAATCCAATTTATTTCCAATGACTTACACAAAATTATATTTTTATATAATTCAATAACATGTTAACACATTTAATTTTATGCATTAACAATTTCTTTTTTTTCACACAATTCAAGCCATCAAATTAAAGCAATATTTTGCTTACAGCATACATGGACCATTTTCTATCTGACATAAACGGAATCGTTTAATACCCCTAACGAGCAGCAGGCTGTCCGTGGATACCTCCCACTTCCAGCATCGGTTCCAATTTGTGGAACTGAAATCCATGGCCATTTCCGGCTCAATAACACCAAAACCATAATTTATTGCATAAATTATCACACAAAACCAATTAAATCGTGGACTGGCCCAAAACAAATTTCCCAAAATTCAACAATTCAAATTCCGAAGCTTGGATCGATCAAACGGCCATTCACTGGGCCTCAAACCAACTAAACCATTTATAAGGCTCCTTAAAACAAAAATAACCGAGCAGAGAAGACTCTACCTCTTGGAGTTGTCAAATCCCAGCCAAAAACCTGTCCACGCTGTAGCCCCCGCAGTCAGAACAACTTTTTCTTATCGTCCGATAAGAATCGACGATCCAGTTCGAAATGTAGAGAAGTTGGAGTTTCTCTCTCTATAATTTGAAAGCCCCCTTCACTGCACGTTTTGAGCTCCAAAATGAGAAGAGATTGTCTTTTCTCTTTGTTTTATTCCCTTATGTCCTCTCATTGCTACTGGTTGCCATATCATTGGCTCATTGATTTCTTATTCACTTAATCCACCAACCTTTGATTTTCCTCTCCACTAGGAGGTGCCACATGACACCCCGAACTCGGGGTCCCGCTGACTAATCTTTCATTAACCTCATGAATGTTAAGTGGATGCCCAAGCTACCCGACGCCTAATTCAGTAAAAATCCAAGAGTCCCCTTCAGATCGGAGCTCTTACCCAAATAAAACACCGCATGAAACCCGTCCTAAGCAAATGCCCAATATAATCACAATGATACAAATATGGATAAAAACCACTTCTTGGGCTCCATACTACAAAAATCCATAAAACATACCAACTACGAATCCACTATATCCAATAGCTTCTAAGAGTTCAACATTTTACTCTTATACAATACATACATTAAACTTTACAAAGTTCTAATACATGTATACACCAAAGCCACAACCCGAATTTCTCTTCTAATCCTCGGCTGGTCTCTGTGATCGACTGGCCCCGCACGCTCCCGTATCTGTGAAAACATATCCCCGACAGGTGTTAATGCTCAAGAGGAATCGCCCTATGGGCTACTCCACCTAAGGCAAAGGTAATGTTCCAGTATCAAACATACATCTGGCAATGCATATTGATCCTACTTGAATGTCTACATGACTAACTCAAATCCCGAGTCCTCATCACTCTTCCCTCACACTCGCCTAAGCCCCGTATGAGAATTCATTGCTTGTTAGCTCGTGGACAAACCCCTCCGATGAATATATATCAATCGGGTCGCCCGACGATTGATATATGTTTGTTCGTGACTACCCTCCGATGAATATCAATCATTCGACTATCGATATTTCTTCATTCGACTACTCCGATAATTAATACTTTAGACTAATCAACCATTTAGACTCATCTCATGCACTAACTCCTATAGTCCTAGATGTTCCAAAGGTATATGGAATGCATGTATGCCAATTCCAACATGTTTAATCACATGCAAATATGTAAACATGCACATATCCACATAATATCCAATTACACAATCATGCTGCGAAATAAATCAATTCATATATCAAAATTAGCTCCTCATTAATGATCATACACGAGCAATCTAATTTGAATCACTCAACCAACACATATTCACACAAAAATATATTTTCGTGTCACTATTCCTAAAAAAACAGTGAAAACCTAGGTTTTACGGTTCAAACACACATCCATTCACCTGGCTCACTTTAGAACTCAGATTTCACTACCATTTCCTACTTCATCCAACCAATCCATGATTTATCATAAATGTAATATTCAACTGACCCAACCAGCCATGGTAGTCACTACCGCTTACATTTGATTTCAAAATCAATATCACCCGGGTCCCAAGGTTCGATCGATCAAAACTACAAGCCAAGGCCCCAATCAACCGAACATTTACAAGGTACTTAATCGAAGAATAAAAACCCAAGTAGGAGAAACTCTACCTGAGGAAACTCCCAACTGCACCCACACGAAGCCCTCTCCGCGCAGAGCCTCCTTCTTGTCCCGAAGGCCGCAGACTGGCTTATCGCCCAGATTTTTAGAGAGAAGTCGACACTCTACCCTAAAACTTGAAATTTCAGCTACTCGGATCTCCCTTCTTCCCCTTCCTAATGCTTTGCTCTTTTAGTTTAAGGAGAAGATGCTTGCGTGCTAATTATTTTGTCTTCTAGCACTTAAACTTTCCAAAATGACTTTATGTCCCTTAATTTCCTAAATTTGACTCCAAGACTATCTCAGCCACCATTTCACTACTTCTCTACTCATACCACTTATGGCACATGAGTACGTTGTTATATATGACTTTCGCCGCAACGTAAATCATTTTACTAAGACCGAACCGCGATGCTCGAAAAACGTGCCCGACCTAATCGTCCCTAATTCGACTTAAATCTTACGTAATTAGCTAGGATTTCGCGATACACCTAACGTGCAATCCTTTCATCATCCGGAGATCTAGAGAATAAATTACGGATTTCTAACCGAAATTAACAATTTTGTAATCGAAATTACGATTTTGCCATTTTTCCATAAATTGGAATTTCTCGGGTCTTATACCACATGTCATCCATGGGCCCCACACTTGAGCTCAAGTTGACTGATTTTGCATCTGACATGTGGCACACTGTGAGCCACTCAAAATGTTCCAAGTGTCCCACACTACGCTCGTTGCCTCGAAAAACATATACATTTCGACTGTCTCGGAATTTGACAAAATTCAACGTGGTAGTTAGATTTCGCAAGACGATTCCAACGGTGAAGTCCGTTTCGTCATCCAAGATCTAGAAAAATTCCGGATTTTGACCGAAATTACCATTTTGCCATTTTTCAGAAAATTAGATTTTCTCGGGGTTTAATATTAAGCTCTTCTTTTATCCCCCTCATTGCCACATGTCAAGCCATCATTGGCTTAAGTGGATTTCTTATCCACTTACCCATCTACTTTGAGATTTTCCTCCAATTAGAGATACCACAGGTCACCCATGGGCCCTACACTTGAGCCTGCTGGATTGATTCAGACCACACGTGGCACACAGAGACTCCCCAAAACGCTACGTCATTACGTGACTACGCCGTCATCAAAAACGCTGCAAATTATGATCGTTCTTTAATCTAATTTAAATTCAACGTGAATCTAGGGATTTCATGAGACGATTCCAACGACGAAGTCCGCTGGTCGTCCGAGATCTAGAAAAATTCAGTAGGATTTTGACCTAAATTACCATTTTGCTATTTTTCGAAATTGTGATTTTCTCGAGTTCTCATGACTGGGTCCCATTCCAGTCTCTCGAGATAAGTATTTTAAACCTTAAAGACCAAAACAGTAAATTAAAGAAACATAATAAGAACACAAATAGATTTATAGAGTAAAAATTAAAGAAAAATGTAATGAAAATAAAAATATATTATTTTTCTTTATTTACTAAAACATACAAAAAAAAAAAAACGAATTCTCCAAAAAGAATCTTAACATCATATCATCCTTTTGGACTTGGTCTATTGGAAATAATTAAAAGAAGAATAAGAGGAAGAAGATTTTATGATGGAAAAAGAGAGAAATGGGCAGCAAAAACCAAACCTTCTGGAGTTTGTAAAGTTTTCCTATGTGCTGCAACTTCAATAGCATCTCATGGAATACTTACAAAAGTTTAAGCAAAAGCTAACAAGGAATGAAATACTTACAAAAGTTTAAGCAAAAGCTAACAAGGAAATAAAAGTGTTTCGGTGGCCGAAATGTCTTGAGTTTTGGAGGGAACCAATTTTCCTATGATGTGATGGCGCATTATGCATCAAACCAAAAAACATATTATTTTAAATGTGAAGAGACCTAAGATTGACAAGTGATAGCTAGATGCATGATGATTTTAGATTTTATTTATTTTATTTTTATATCTTTATGACTTGTATAATTGGGAGTGATTCTGTAAGCTCTTAAAGATAACATATTTCATTAAATTGGAACTATCTACTTAATTGACACGTCCCATACGACCTTTCATTGGAAAAACAAATAAATGAAATTTATTTGAAAAATTGTTTAATAGCCTTGTATGAAAATGTTTAATGTCTTGAAAATATTATTCAATTTTGCTTGGGTTTTGTTTCAACTTCTTTTCAACTTTTAATTTATATTTTTATATTAAATTACTTTATTTTTCTATCTTTTAAAAAATGTTCAAGAAAATAATTTAAATACATTTAGGAATAAAATTTGTTTATCTTTTAAAAATCTTTAACTGAAAAAGATAGATATATGTCACAAATTAGATATATCATTAAAAGATAATTTTATACTAAATATATGGCATATATTTTATTATGTTTCATTTAATTATTCTTCCTTGCTATTATTTTCATTCATTTTTTTTGGAATCGCTATTATTTTCATTCTATAAACCAAGTAATGTTTATTTATTTTAATATTTTGTTGAATCTTATGTATTCATTTCATACTACGAGTTTGATGAGGTCTTATATTTTGTTTCTTTTTATTACTTTAATTTTTTAGAAAATGAATTATATGGAAGAACCTCTTTTTCTGTAAACTTTTTCTTTGGTAGTTTTTTTCTTTAAGGCAAGAGGGGTTATTTTTGTCATTCTTAACTGAAATCATACATCTCTATACTCTATTTATCTCATTTTATTTCACAAAATGGTTATTCCATGTGTATATCTAGCTGCATTTTGTTTTTATTTGCTTTTTTTTGTGATATCATTTGCGACTCTGTCACAGCCTTGTGATTGTCATATTCGCTATGCTGCATGTGGTTAAGGTCATCTTGGTACCATGTTTTGTTTTTCTTTATCTTCTCACGACATTTATTTTTATGAGAGATTTAGAAGGGCAAAACATATATGATCAAAGAAAGCATATCAAATCAATGGTAGTCATCATGCTGTAGAACTAGAATCATAGATATTATAGTCACAATAGTAATATTAAAAGTGTAGGTAGGGGTGGCAATTCATGTTCACAAGTTGTGCTCACACAGTTTTCCACAAGATTCGCTAAACCTAAACACGACATAATTAATAAACGGTCGACTAATAAATTCAAACATCGATATTAAATTAGTTACTGTAACACGATTAGACAAGTGTAACCTGCTTATTAATTTAGTAATTTAAAATAATATAAATTATAACTAATTCATTAATATTTAATAATACTAAATAATATACATAATGGTAAATCTATGTTAAATATTAATTAACATAATAATAAACAGATCAAATTGTGAGTTATGTGTGGATTGATACAAATATAACCCTCTGCTTATTAAACGGCTGTGATATGGGTCAATACAATTTGGCTAAAACACAATTAAGAGTCTCCCACCCAAACCCATAAAACTTGTGTCGGGTTCATGTCGTGTTCATGGGTCGTGTCAGATTTTGTAAGAAGCCCTATGTGTAGGTTCAATTATCAAAACGTAGGCTTGGGTTAATTCATTATGCTATCGATGTGGGATGATATTTCATTCTCTATGATTTTAGCTTAATTTGATTATATGTTTCTATCGATGTACTAGTCTTAATCAATAAAATTATTTCTCCTTTTAAAAAGTAAGACATTTTAGAAAATGGATTTTTTTTCAAAAGAATTCTAAAATATACCATATTTAGCTATCAAAATTTTGTGAGAAATAAAAAGAAATGTGTGATAAGGAAATGTGAACGAAGAGAAAATAAATATAGAATTAAAGTTGATAAGTTTTTATCTATTTCTTTAAAGTTTATTTATCTTAACGTATTAATAAAATGATGAAATAATTTAAAATTATACAAGTTTCTAACTTATATTTATTATATTTCATTTTCTTTATAATCGGTATAATTAAATATAGTTTTAAAATATTTTTGTATTTTTTTCAAGAATAAAATGATGTGCTCGAGATATGCTTCAAGTGATAAAGGTGTGGATATCATACTAAATGATCAACACTCATAATAGCTCAAGTTTGTATGATTTAAAGTCATGGATTCTTCTCAACCTAGTAGACATGTTTTAAAGTTGTGAAGGCCCTTTGAGTTCAAAGCAAACAATATCTACGTGATTGGGTTGAGTCATTATAAATGATATCAGAGTCGGGTTAAGGCTTAACCGTGTGGGTGAAAACCGAATAAAATGATGTGGTGGGTCTCCTAACATATGGTGCTTCATGTAAGGTGTGTGCCTCATTGTAGTGAAGGAAATCTACCAGAAGCTCCGACAAAACTTTGTTTGAGAAGAGGATTGTCGGGGTGCCCAAAGTCTCTGCAATGTCCTACATTGGTTTAGGAAATGAAAGGCTTAAGGAATATATAAGAGCAACACATCCAATTTGTATGAGACCTTTTGAGGAAGAAGCCCAAAAACAAAATTATGAGGGCTTAGGCCCAAAGTGGTTAATATCATACCGATATGGATAGGGGATGGGTTCGTGAGATTTCCCAACAAGTGGTATCGTGAGTCACGATGTTAGGGATCGAAGAGGCCTTACACTTATCATCCATTGGGAAAATTGGAAAAAAAAAAAGAAGAAAGAAAGACCAGTTCCACATTGGCTGGACAATCCAATTGAAGTGAAAATATATGAAGGAATCTTCCTAGTTCAAACCATATCCTTACAAATTTGAATATTTGATCCTCATTTATTGATTTGAAAGTCCATAATATACTCTAATCCTCTACGCACTGCATGGATCCCTACTGTTGACGTAAAAGTCTATAATAATAGACTCTAACTTCCAAGTGCGTGGGTTTAGGCGTGATATACGTGAGAAAGAGGTGAAGCTATAATATATGACGCTTCCAAACCGCAGGTCTCATCGACAACCCGTCAACTCAAGGGAATACTGGACGCCGTAACCCGACACCACTCACAAAATCGGCAGAGTCTCCAGGCCGAAGCTCCACCAAGGTACAAAACCTGTCCCAACAATCAACAACGACCACACCGGGTCCATATACAATTAAAATGAGTACAAATGGCCACTTGTGCCCATGCATCAATACTCATCAAATACATATCAACTATATAACATAGCTCAAGAGTTATTACATTTCTCTTAACCAAACATATATCAAAATTTAAAGTTTTAATATACGTTCTATAAAATTAATACCAAAGCACAACCCGGCTTTCTCTTAAACGCCCTAGTGAGCGACGTCCTCCTCTATACACTTCGTAATTCAAGATCTCGACAGGTGAGCAAAGCCTCAGTGATAATTTCCTACATGGGTTGCTCCCCACCGGCGCACATGCCATGACAAATAATCACATCCAAGCAAATACATAATCCTACTCTTGAATGTCTACATGCCTAATCCCATATCTCAGCCTCATCACCCTCACACATGCCTGTCTAAATGTGAGAAAATCATAGTTTTCAAACAAAAGCTTTTGTTCTCGAAAACTTACTACCGAAGTTTCTCGTAAAATTTATCGACAACCCTCCAAAGGACCGCTGGATAACCCTCTGAAACAATTCATGGGCCCCTCTAACGTGAATTGTTGGATAATCTCCTAACATACCCCTGGAACTCTTCCACGAAATTCCTTTCACATTTTCCTTCTTTTTATTTTCTTTCATGTCATGCACTCACCACATTCTAGGGTGCCTCAGCAAGGCTGGAATGCATTATGCAAATTCCAAAATATTCATGCTAATATATATAAAACATGCTATACTAAATATAATTAATAAATTACACCATGTTATTAAATCTACATCAATAACACCAAAATTATCTACATGGGCTAATTAACAAATACAAACAATTCATTCTAAATCACTTAACACAAAAATCACACTAAAATCACGCGGAATGTTGAAACCCTGGGTCGGGTAATTATCCATGGCCACATAACTAGTGGATTTCTTCACTTAAGAAGCTTTCGAGACCGATAACACAACCTCTGTGCCCTCAACAAATCTCCTATCCATAAAATGACTTTGCCAAAGAATAAACTAAGTAGGAAAAGATCCTTACCTCTTGAGTCATTTCGGAACTCCACCAAATCTGTCCACGTGTAGCCCTCGCCTCGCAGAATAATCTTTACTTCGGCCCGGCTTAACGGGAAGTGACTCCATTCGAATCACCGGAATCTGTGGTAGATAAGGCACCTCTCTCTCTCTCTAAAACCTTGAACTCAAGCTACTGCACGATTTCTTCTCCAATTTGGAGAAGAAAACTATTCGTCCTATTTTGTCTTTATTCATTTAAACTTTCTAATAATTCCCTTCATGTCTCTTCATTCCACTATTTGACACATGACTTAATCTAAACCATTCATTCTCATTCTCTCTCTAATTATGCAACATGTGTCACATGAGTACATGTAATAAGTGACTTTTGTCACATCACATGCTCCACGAAATGCTACAAGACTCCGACACCCGCTACCAAAAACGTGGAATTCGACCGGCTCAAATTCAAACGAAATTCGACCACAAATTCGACGCAGCCAGATTTCGCAAGATGATTCCAACTACGTTCGCTTGGCCATCCGAGAGATCTATAAAATTTCGTTTTGATCGAAATGACCGCTTTACTCTTTTTCAAAAAATTCAATTTCTTTCCTTATTTTACAATTTATATTAAATCGTAAATCTACAAAACTTTAATCCTTGCAGTTTTGGCCATTTAACAGTATGGGATGAACATTCGTAGATCTAATTCAAAACAAAATATTATAATATATTATATAAAGTAAATAAATATAAAAAAGAATAAAAATGATCCTGATTTTTTATTTAATTATCTACGTGAAATAAAAAATTAATATTTAAGTATGCTTTGAATATTTGAATTTTTTAAAAAATTAAAATGGAAAATAGTGATGGCAAAAGGATTATATTGAATCCATATCAACAAACTTCACAGAGTAAAATAATAAGGAGCCATATTATTCTGACGGAGACATCCTTTAAATTTTTTTTTTTTTTTTAAATAACCTCATGGAAAGACACTCTGCACGGCTGCAATTTGTTGCCATAACCACAAAAAGACACTCCAACACACCCACCCAACAGACACATCCACCATACACCTATTCTAAGGCTTGCAATATAGCTCCCAGTCTTCTCCATGCCTACCAACTTTTGGAAAAAAGGACAACCACTTTTACACTTTCATCTTCTTTATGACCCTTGCATCGTAAACTCTACAGTTTGCCCCACACGTAAGTCTATAACTAACACATGGTCACCATAAATAATAGTAGTAACTTTTCTATATTCAACATCATATTAACTTGATTCCAAGGAAAAAAAAAACCTTTAATGTTAAGATTATTCTTAATACATTATTGAATTTTTTTTAATAATAGTCTTTTAAAAACATATTTTCTATATATTCATTTAAAAGTATATATTTATGTTCTTAAGATTTGACTCAAATAATATAAGAATGGATTAGACACATGAAAGAACCTTCAAATTCAAAATATAGTACTATAATGCAACATATAAAACAAATATTAAAAATATAGATATTCATGTTTCATATATATTGAAAATATTAAAATATTTCTCAAAAAATAGACATTTATATGATCAAATTGTTTATTCTACCATAACAAATGCAAAGTATAAAAATATAATGCGATTCTAAAAGAAGTTAGGCTAATATTTTTTGGGTAAATTAAAGATATTAATTTTCATGGATGTTGATAAAGAACTACCCTCATCATGTCAATATATTTAAATAAAAATACTAGTACTTTTTTTATTTTAAAAATTAATTTATATGAAAATGACCAGAAATGATACTTTCCAAATAAACTTTATTTCAATTTATGAAAAAGTTATTTAATATATAATAAAATGACTTTAACATTAATATCATTTAAAATTTTAATTTTGATTTAATTTAAATTTATATTTCAATATAAGTTTCAAGATAATCCATCTCTCTCTCATATAATTCTCTCTCTCTCTCTCTCTCTCTCTCTCTATATATATATATATATAAGCATGAAGCCTATTTTGGAGTATCAAATAGTTGAGGACGGTCTCTGAATTTTTAGCCAAATGACTGCCTAAGTATCTACTCAGTTACCGCCTACGCAACCCGCAAATGAAACAAGAAGACGACTAAGGGTGTTCCACGTCCCTTCGATGGCAAAGGGATTTTTTTTTGGAGCATCGAGCGTTAGAACTGTGAGCTGCGTCAATCGAGAATGCCTGTTCTCATCCGTTTGATTCTTTTCTCTTTTAAGTGAGGGAGAACGTGGGATCCACCTTCTATGGAGAGCTGACGATTCTTCCCATAAAGATAGGGAAGGTGGTTCTTATTTCCTGGAAGGAAGACTTATTCTTCTTTTATGTAACTCAAGCCCCAAATAGGCCATTGGCTGGGAGTGCCTTCCTATTCTATCGATAATGAATGATCGATTCTCGGGGAGAACATATACTTATATCATGGAGAGCCGGTTGGCAGTTTCGCTTGGTAGAGTCGCTGATCGGGAAAAGAAGCATCCGGTGAAGAGGCATCCGATCATTAGGGCACATCGGGAGAGGAGGCATCTGGGGTGAGAAGTGTCCGGGCACTCGGGCGGAGAGTCGCCCGGGCATTCCCGGGCCTATTCACTGTCCTGGGCCGACTGGCTTTAGGGCCTTGTTCCATCGGGGCCCTTGGTTTGGCCAAGCTACAAGTGGAATCCAGCCCGGGCCAATGGTACTCATTAATGCCCCCTTTTTCCTCGGGCTTCTGGGAGGGCAATCGTCCCCGGTTGGAAAAAAAGGAATAAGCTTGACCGTCATATCATGGGGAATAGTAGACCATCAATGTTGTTGGATTTCAATGTGAATTTTTTAACTTTTTTGAAACTGCATTAGATGCTATATGGTTGCTTGAGTTAATCCTAAGACTGGAGGCTGCTATAAAAGGCTAGAGGGTGAGGAGGCTATCGTCCTATCGGGTTATCCACGCTCTTCTGGCCGTAGC
The DNA here is from genome assembly GCA_016808115.1 of Tetrastigma voinierianum. NCBI lineage: Eukaryota > Viridiplantae > Streptophyta > Magnoliopsida > Vitales > Vitaceae > Tetrastigma > Tetrastigma voinierianum. The sequence goes on along the minus strand of JAEQBH010007968.1, from coordinate 43,005 downwards.
GATAATTGACAAGTTGGCCGAGACTCGTAATTGGTGGATCAGGGATGAAGGATGATTGTGATCGATCATTTAAGTGCGCTTACCAAGCATGGATCGGGCCAGAGACTGCATGGTTTGAGCGGAGTCGGAATTGTTCTGGGGGGTCTTTGGGTGGTTCTAAAACTTGAATGGAGTTCGAGGGCACCCCCTGTTGAATCCTGCGGGGATCTCTCAAGCTTCCACTGCTTTCAGCCCCATCACCATCTTTTCCTCTTTCTTAGCCTCTACAGCGGCTTCTTTCAGCCCCATCTCCATCTTTCCCTCTTTCTTGGCCTTTGCAGCAACTTCTTTTAGCCCCATCTCCATTTTTCCCTTCTTCTTAGCCTCTGCAGCAGCTTCTCTCTCGGTTCCGGCGGTGGATGCTTTGCCTGTTTTTGTGTGTTCTGAATGTTAGTTTGACGTGTTGTAATGTGATTGCTTGGCAACAAGCATCACTATGTAATTCAACACCTTTTATGTACTAATAAAATCGCAGTTTTTTAACGGCTTAGTGTCTTATTGCAATTCTGTGTATGACGTATTCGGACATTCTGCCTAATTGAGGCCGGTTGAATATTATATAACTTGTTAACGGGCCGGCCGTTGGCCTAATCGCCCGAGAGAAGGGCCCCTGGGCTTGGCCCACCTTAGTCTACTGTGCCCTAGCGTGCGAAGCGTCGCGATGGTTGAAACCCATTTATCGCTACCATCGGTGCATTAAATGCGATCGTAGGTCCTAAAGGTCAGATATATAGATAGGCATCATTAAGTCGTGACTCTTCCTCTTTGTTGTTTTGGGTTTACCTACTTCCCTCTTTGCACCACATCCACTGCATTAGGGCCGTGTAACTCTTTGAATTCGGGCTTATGGGCCATTGTTGCACCACTGCGCACTTCATTTCTCAGTAACCATCAGCCGCCCTGGGCAATGTCGACCGTGGTGAGTGACCGGGTTTCCTACAAGTGCTAGTACAGTGCTCTAGGCCTATTGTATGGACATGGTATTTGACTATTTATGAGAATTTATTATTATGATGATTTGCATGTTTATTATATATAACTTGAATAATATTATTAATTATTCTAATGTCCCTAATCTACTATCATATAGAATAACAATGAATTAAGATTAGTATAAGTTTGATTGATATTCATGGGATGAATATGTATGAGATACAAATCAAATTTATATCTATTTGTTGAGAACAAATATTGACAAGACTCCGCCTTGAGATTAATAATACATGGATCAAAGTCATGTTAATCTCTAATAGTTGTGTCATTAAATCCTTCGACTCGAAAGATCGCTTATAAATTCTCAACATAAGGAATATTGTGTTTTGATATAATCAAACGTTGTCTTTAATCGGGTGACTATAAAGGTTATACTTGAACACAATAAGAATTATGTAGTGAGATATGAGCGATTAAGATGGAATTTATCCCTCTTATTATAAGAGAGATATCTCTCGGGTCCTCGACAATCGAGACTGAGAAATGCATGGTCGTGCTCAAATGAATTGATGGAGATCAATGTCACTGTTTAGTCTAATTGGTTTCGAAAATCAAAGATAGAACGATATAAGGTTGACTTTGTCCATGCCTTATATTCTATCAAGATATCATGAGACAAAAGGATTATGTCATTAGCTATATTAAGGTTGTCTCGAATCATGAGCTTTACTAACTTCGTAGTCATAATGTCTTGCTAGAGGGCCACTTATGACTTGTAGGATCAAATGTGATTTGTGCCTAACGCCAATGTTAATTGAACCTAGGCTCCACATTAAGAACAAATAATAACGATTATATTTTTCAATCTCTTTAATAAATTCGCTTATTACATAAATCTAAGTATGGTTACTAAGTATGGTTAAATATATAATAATAAATTCGCTTTCCTTATTCGATAAGGATTTGAATTTAAATTGTGTTATTATTTAAAAGAGTTTTAAATATATAATAAATTGCTTTCTTTATCTGAGCAAGGATTTGAATTTATTAAAATATATAATAAATTCGCTTCCTGTCCGGGTTGATTTGAATTTAAATTATTATTTTTTAAAAGAGTTTTAAATATATAATAAATTCATGTTTGACTAAAACCCTAGAAGACTTATATAAATATATATGTGAGACATATATATTTAGGAGTAGTTGTCTTTTACAAAGAGAACCAACCAAAAACAGAGAGAAAGAAAAAAAACCCTAATTTCATTTTGAGAAGACGAACCTGAACTAGCATTCAACAAGACCGTTCATTATTTGTTCGTGTGTGGATACTTGTAGAGGGTGGTCGCTTTTCAGAAAGGCAGCACCTTTGAAGATCCAAATAAACCAAGACACAGACTTTGAAGGCTTGACGAATCGATCTACAAGAGGTAAGTTTCGTTTACCCTTCCTTCGATTTTTATGAAATGCATGTGATCCTTGGTGGGTTAAGGGATAAAATTTTTAAATTCACGCATTATGTTCCAATTAGATTGGATACATTCGGCCCGTGAACCCAACAAAGGGTATCGTGAGCCACTTTGTGTTTTCATAAAACCGATAATGCCATATTTGATCGTATGTATGTGATGTATATGATTCCGCATGATTTGCATTTTGAATATATGTGAGCATATGGTTTGTGCGAACGGCATATAGTTAATGTGTTTTGTTAAGGTATTAATTGATTGAATCCGAAACCTAAAAGGATTCGTTAATATGATTAAGAATCATCGATATTGCTATTAAAGTGTTTAATAGCATGTTATATGATTCTCGCTTTGTCATAATCAGACATTACATGGACTCGACCATATCAATTTCCGACATATCAATTATTGTTTATGGTGGTGCTAAAATAAGTTCTATGTGTAATTTTAAAATGAGGAGATTATTTTTAAATTACAAACAACAATTAGTTGTTATCTGAATTCGAATTTAATTTTGAGAAAGTTTAAATTATTGATTTAAATTATAACAAATAATTAATTTATTCTCTTTATTATTAGTTTAAAATAATCTATAAAGGTTTTAAGTAATAATATAAATTCGTTTCATATATCGATAAGGAAATTCAAATAAATTATTATTATTTAAAAAAGTTTTAAATATATAATAATATAAATAAATTCGTTTCCTTATTTGATAAGGATTTGAATTTAAATTGTTACTATTTAAGAGAGTTTTAAATATATAATAATATAAATAAATTAGTTTCCTTATTTGATAAGGATTTGAATTTAAATTGTTACTATTTAAAAGCGTTTTAAATATAGAATGATATAAATTTGTTTCCTTATCTGATAAGGAAATTCGTTTTTGATTTCGTTTCCTTATTTGATAAGGATTTGAATTTAAATTGTTACTATTTAAAAGCGTTTTAAATATATAATGATATAAATTTGTTTCCTTATCGATAAAGGAAATTCGATTTGATTTAAAACCCTAAGCGAGACTTATATATATATATATATATATATATATATATATATATATATATATATATATATGTGTGTGTGTGTGTGTGTGTGTGAGACATATATTTTGGGTGTAGTCGTCTTTAAAAATTTTCTAGGGATGCGCCCACAGGCCAGAGGCGGCCCCACAACCGTCCATAGCTAACCGAATTTGTGGGCAGCGAAATGTGACTCTGCGTAGCACCTTATGAATTTAATTGGTTTTAAACACACGCCTATTATAATTTATTTCTTTTAATGCAAATTGTTTATGCTATATGATAACATGATATATTTTGCATGTTGTGTTGCTTCATAGTGCCGCAGTATGTTTTTTTTTTTTTACCAGTAATGATTGTGAGGTTATTATTATTGTTTTACAAGGTTGTAATTATTAAATCACGTCACATGCCGTTTTGTTTTATTGTAATTTTTATTTTACTATTAGTAGTATTTATTTAATTGTTGTAATAAAACAAGAACAATGCAAGCTATTTGAAGTCATGAAATCCAACCATGATGATGGAGGAGCTAGGTGTCTATACTTAGGTGGTGGTCAAATCGACGTCATGGAGCTGCCCAATACTACTACTAGGAATGGTTACATTGATCTTCGTGGCTTATGGAGGAAGCGATCTAGATTAAGGCCATCTTTGTGACACGTTTATTATATACTTGTATGAGATGCTATGTATGATGTTACATGAGTATGTGATACTAGATGTGATGAGATCTATTCAATTGAAAAATTAAAATCAGTAAAGTCCCTCCACACCAAATTTAAAGTTCAACATACCATCCCATGTTTAACCTTGTCAAACCTTTTATCACCTTAATGTGGGTTCTACCAAAGTAGAAGTACATTAGGTTACATTAGTGAGACAAGATGAGTAATAGTGCTACCCATATGTTTAAAAATGGTTTAACTTTATTAGGTTATCAAAACGGTTTTGGGCCTAATGGCATAAGATGGGATTTAAAGCATCTTGGGACATATGATGTCAATCCCATAAATATCTAAGAGTTGCATGAGATGTAATTGGTAAAGGATTACCTACCTAAATAACTTAATTTTAAAGTGTCATGCGAAAAGTGACTTAAAGTTGAGTAAAATATGGATCTTAGCTCACTAGATTAATATGATTATTCTTGAAGTTTATTAATTTAGTAAAGAATCACCACTAATCAAAATGCTTATCGAACTTTGCATTCATTGTAGATGGCTGACAATAACTAGCAATTCTACTATGTCCTTCTTGATCGGTCCTTGAGAAGGATAAACTATTGGATATTTATGTTTGGTTTGAAATTTGAGAATTCTTAAGCGAGAAGGAAGCTTTATGTCATGGATGAACCCTCTCTTTGAAGAACCTCTTTAATAATGCTCCTAGAGGCAGAAGAATGCTTATGAGAAGCATCATAATGACTCTTATTGATGTTGTGCTTGATGCTGCTAGCTACACCATGAGTTCTGAACTTGAGAAGGATGCGGAAAATATAGGAAGCTTATGATATGATGCCAATCTTAAAGGGAAATCATTCAGTAATGAGCAAGCGAAAGGTATGAGACTACCAAGGCACTGCATTCTTGCAAGATGGTTGAGGGTGCTTCAGTTAGTGCTCATGTTCTAACAATGAAAGGCTATGGATAGGATTGGATTTCCATTGAGCCAAGAGTTGGCAACTGATTTGATCCTGAATTCACTTCTTGGTAGTTATGGCCAGTTTGTCATGAACTATAACATGAATCAGTGGACCAGCTCTATCTACATTTGCATACGATGCTTAAGCCGTGACGAATATTAAATCCCAGAGTGCGGCCATGTTACGATGGTTCAAAATGGAAAGGGCTTCAAGAAGAAGGAAGCGAGGGAGCAAGGCGAGGGGCAAAGGAGAATCGATGCTTAACCCGATCTCTCAAACCTGAACCAGGCTAAGCCCCCGAAGGGAGGTGTTTGTTTCCTTTGTAATGAACTGGTCATTGGAAGAGAAAGCTATAGTGCATTTAGAGAGGATCTAAAGAAGAAAAAGAAGGCGGAGTGAGACTAGTTCTTCAAGTATTTATGTTATCTGATTAATTTTTCTCCTTAGTTCCTAGGTATTAGAGTATTGGATGTGGATCTCACATTTGTACAAATGACGGGGGCTCGAAAGAGTATTAATAACATAACTCACTAAGAATTTAAGTCAGTGATTTAAATTGACCTATCTTCAACGTTATCGCCTTGGCCATATAAATGAGAAACGCATCTCGAAACTCCATCAAGTTGGACTTTTAGATTCATTTGATTTTGAATCATATGATATGTGAATCTTGTCTATTAGGTAAAGATGTGAGGATCCCTTCTTGGACACGATGAAAGGACCAATAGTGTGGATCTCGTACACATACGGATGTATGTGGACCATTAAGTTCGGATATGCTAGGAGGTTACAAAATTGCTTCATTACATTTCTTGATGACCCGGCGAGATATGGTTATGTCTGCTTGATGAGACATAAATGCGGAATCATTGCAATGTTCAAATCTTGTCAAAATGAAATCTGAAAATCCAACTTGGCAAGGCGATCAAGGCACTTGATACGATCGAGGTGGCGAATATTTGAGCGAATTTGATGATAAATCACAGAACTTGTGGAATCATTTCACAATTAACTCCCCTGGAACATATAATGGAATGGTGTATCTTAGAATCGAGCTTTATTAGATATGATTCGATGCATAGTGAGTCAACGGATCTTCCCATTTGCGGGGTTATAGCGCGAAATAGGCTAGTTCACACTCATCGAGTTCCATCGAAGTGGTTGAAAGACACCATATAGGATGTGGAATTTGGTAAAAGGCTGGTTGTCTTTTCTTAAGATTTGGGGTTGTGAGGCTTGTATAAGCGTCGAGTTTCAAATGGTGGAGCCAGTCGATAAATGTCCTTTTATGGGAGTATCTAAGAGACTAAGGGATACTGCTTTTCTGATCAGTAGAGAGCAGTGTTTGTTACTTAGAATGATGTCTTTCTAGAAGAAATTTATTTCTAAAGGAACCGATTGGGGTAAGGTGCATTTCGAAGAAGTTAGGAACCACGAATAACACATTGAATTTTGTGGATACTCGTAGTCGACAAACTATTGTTGACACACTTCTATAGCACAAAATTCCCATTGATCGATGGGGATACGTCATGAGCGAGAGATGTGAATTTCTTATATTTGATAACCATGATGTGGTATTTAGTGGATCGAAATGAACCGCTACTGTCGAGAGAACATGTTGGATCGGTCTGAGAAATGGTTAGAGGCCGTGAAGTCACGAAATTCAATCCATGTATGATAATCGGGTATAGACATTGATTGACCCACTGAAGAGTACAAAAGACCATTCGGTGCAAATGGGTTTTTAAAAGAAAAGCCCCGGCTGAGGATGGAAAAGTGCATGCCACAAAGCAAGGCTAGTTGCAAAAGTTCAAACAACTCATGGTATAGACTATGGTGAAACTTTTCTGTAACTATGCTTAAGTCTATCGAAATTCTTATTGCCGATACTTTGCATATCATGATTATGAGATTTGGCAAATGAATCAGTAAGCTGCGTTTCTTAATGGAAACTTACTTGAGGATGTGTACATGACCTGACTGAGGTTTTATGCACAACCTAAGATTACAGTAAAGTATACAAGCTTGAATCCATTTATGGTTTGAAGCGAGGCCTCACGATTGGAATCTTCGTTTTGATGAATGATCCAAAGGGTTTGGATTTGTCAAGAAATGAAGATGAGCCTTGTGTTTACTCTAAGAAAATTAGTGGGAGCACAATTGTATTTTTGGTCTTATATGTTGATGACATTTACTCATTGGGAATGATATCCCTACCTTACGAGAATGTCGAGTCTTGGTTAGGAAGTGTTTCTGATGAAAAGGAGCTTAAGCGAAAGAATTTGCCTATATCCTAGGATAAAGATCTGGAATGAATCCCAGAAATTTGATGATCTAAGTCAAAGTGCTATAAACAAAGAAATCTTGAAAGCAGTTGGTATGCGAATTCAAGAGGAATACTTGCCCATGTCTCATGCTATTACTCTTGGCAAATCTCGATGTCCTAACAAAGATGAGCGAGAGCGGATGTAGTTTAGATTCTATATAGCGTGATAGGATCTCATCATCATATGTCATGTTGTGCACTAGACCGGATGTATCTTGTATGCTTTTTTTTTTTTTTTTAAGCATAACTAGTAGATACCGGTCGGATCCGGTGAGAGTCTAGGCGGTACATCAGAACATTCTTAAGAATGCGAGAAGGTCACAAAGATATGTTCTTGGTGTATGGTGGATTGGAAGATGATATGGTTGTAAATGGTTACACGGATGCAAGCTTCCCGATCAGCAGATGATTTCAATCGCGATCGGGATATGTATTTTATTTAAATGGTGGTGGAGTTAAATTTGGAAAAGTTCAAGCAAAAGCAACATTCTTGGGATTCTATAATGTTCTGTGATCCATTGACTAAGCCTACCCGCAATGACATGATTGTAAATGCTAGGTTCATGAACATTATATACATTGATGAATGGGCTTCATATAGTGGGGAGATTGTTAGTAATAGTGCTCTAGGCCTATTGTATGGACATATTATTTTGACTATTTACTTTGAAATTTATTATTATGATGATTTGCATGTTTTATTATATATAATGTCCTTGAATAATATTATTAATTATTCTAAATGTCCCTGTCGGTTATTGTTATGGGAATATGATGAATTAAGATTAGTATAAAGTTTGATTGATATTCATGGGATGAATATGTGTATAGAGATACAAATCAAATTTATATCTATTTATTTGAGAACAAATATTAGACAGGTTCGTCTTGAGATTAATACATGGATCGAGTCATAAGTTAATCTCTAATAGTTTAATCTCATTAAATCCTTTGACTAAGATCGCTATAGTTCTCGACATAAGGAATATTGTGTTTGATATAATCAAGCGTTGTCTTTAATCGGATAATATCAGGTTATACTTGAACATAATAGAATTGTGTAGTGAGATATGAAGAGCGATTAAGATGGAATTTGTCCCTCTCTTATTATAAGAGATATCTCTGGGTCCCATAAGGCAATTGAGGCGAAATGCATGGCTAGTGCTCAAATGAATTGATGGGACAATATCGTTTAACAGTAGTCACAGTGGGTTTCGATGTCAGATAGAGCGATATAAGGTTGACTTTGTCATGCCTTATATTATATCAAGATATCATGAGGCGAAAGGATTATGTCGTTAGTATATTAAGGTTGTCTCGGATCATGAGCTTTCATTTAACTTGAGTAGTCATAATGTCTTGCTAGAGGCCACTTATGACTTGTAGGATCAAAAGGAAATGTGATTTAGGCCTCGCCAATGTTAATTGAACCTATAAGAATCGCACATTAGAACAAATAATAGCGGTTATGGTTTTTCAATACACGTAATAAATTAGTTTATTACATAACGATTATAGTTGCGGTTATCGATTAAATATATAATAATAAATTCGTTTCTTTTATCGTAAGGATTTGAATTTAAATTGTGTATTTAAAGAGTTTTAAATATATAAATTCGTTTCCTTATCGATAAGGATTTGAATTTAAATTATTATTTAAAAGAGTTTTAAATATATAATAATAAATTAGTTTCCTTATCGTAAGAATTTGAATTTAAATTATTATTATTTAAAGAGTTTTAAATATATAATAAATTCATGTTTGATAAAACCTAGAAGACTTATATAAATATATATGTGAGACATATATATTTGAGTAGTTGTCTTTTACAAAGAGACCGACCAAGCAGTGAGAAAAAGAAAAAAACCACACAATTTCGTTTTGAGAAGAAGCGAACACGAACTAGCATTCAACAAGACCGTTCATTATTTGTTCGTGTGTGGATACTTGTAGAGGTGGTCGCTTCGAAGCGGCACCTTTGAAGATCCGAGATAAACGAGGCGCGGACTTTGAAGGCAATGAATCGATCACAAGAGGTAAGTTTCGTTTACCCTTCCTTCGATTTTTTATGAAACACATGTGATCCTTAGTGGGTTAAGGGATAAAATTTTTAAATTCCGCTACATTTATGTTCAATCAGTTGGATATTCATCCGTAACTTGACCAGTAAGAGCACAGAGGAGGGACATGGTTTAAATTTATTAGGCGGGAGGTCCTTGCTACAGGAGCTTGAGGTGTCTGCCATTACCCGATTAGGTATATGGCTAAAGTTTAATATTCGTTTTCTCTTCTCCATTTGTTCTGCTTGTAGAATGGTGAGGGGTTAGGAAGAAACTTCCACGATGAAGAAACAGCCTGGGCGCCTTGACGGCATATGTGGCGACATCATCTCATCCACTGACGATGGAGGAGCTAATAGCTTAAAAATTGCCAGATAACATTGACCTCACGGTTGGTGGATAGGGTGGATGAGTCTACCTTGGGTGCAGAACATAATGGTGTGTTTTGCAGGAGCACCTTGCGTAGAACTCACGCTTATCCCGCAGCGTCATTCAATTTTGATACGTGTGCTGCCTGTTAAACCACATACCGGCTCACGACTCTGTGGTGTTGTATAATTTATTTTATGAGAATAGGGCAGGGCGGCCGGATGTCTATGTCGGTTCTGAACGCCTGACTTCAAGTTGTTAATGGGCTCCCCAACTCACCTAAGACGGAGGTGAAAGGCATTCTACTAGTGAGGGACCACTAGGGCTGATCTCGAGAACCAGGCCTTCGATTAATATCCGTAGATCTCGATCTTTTCCAGGTGTGTGATCGGGTTAGACTTACTTTGATGGCCCTTTCCGGATATTTAGTGTGTTATGATGGACTAACCTTGGGTTGCTTATGTAGGGAAGGCAGCAAGGTGGTGGGTATCTTGGGTGGAAGTCGAGGCCGAGAAAATTCACGGTATCGGAGATTTAGAGCGGGACGTCATTCTACGAGGGTTCTCCTGAGATCCAGGATAATATATGCGTCGTGAGGCGCGACCGGTCCATACGCCCTCAGGTCATTCCCTTGGCCAGGTTGCCTTCGGACATTGTGGAAGGGAGCCTTCTCATCATTCTTGACTAAGGCGTAATTTCGAAGCGGCGTCGTCCTTCGAGGCCCGTTAATTGAGGCATCGAGTCGGGTGCGAAGTCTTTGGAAAGCATCGAGGTTAAATCGACTTCCACAGTAAAGATTCTAGTTCTACCCATCCCATTCCCAGTCGAAGAACCAGGAGTAGTCGTCCCGAATATATCCTCCGCCTGAGAGAGTGGCCGGATCTGCCCACCGAGTGATAAAGATTAAACGGAAAGGGGTAGCCGGGCGACGGAACGTGCCTGGGTCCAAGGGGAAGGATTTCGTTCCCTGGGTCAGTGTCGAACACGAGGATTTCCAAGATTTGGAGGAGGAGGAACGGGAGGAAAGGATATGAGGCTGCTGCAGTAGTTACACATAGCTCATGGAAGGCGACAGGCGAGTTCAGCAATGAGTACGACGCCACCCTTGCCAGGCTATGGGACCTAGTCAGCCCGTTGCTGAGGGAGGATCGGAGGTGCAAGCCATTATCATCCCTGGCTCTCCCGAATCGGGGCCCACATATCAAACGGAGCCGGTAGGGGTCGCTCGGATAGAGTCGAAGGAGGCGGTCGGTTCTAAATTTTTCCAATTGATCCCATACATTCGGGGGCGAGGTGAAGCCCTAGCGGTCGAAGTTTATGCGGTTTAGGCTGCCAAGGCCCACATTGCCAGAGCGGATTATAACCAACTGTTATGTTTCTCCGAGGGGCTGGAGCCTCCGAGAGTGGAAGTATCGACTCCCGGGGGGGACGAGGTGAAGCATATCTTGCGTAGCTGGGAGCCTTTCCACCGTGGAGAGTCCGTGATCGGTGGTGGCAGACAATGCGTATCTTGCACGTAAGCCGGGATGCGATGGCATTTTTGCTTTCGTGCATGGGGTCTTGGCGAGGGTGCTCGGTGAGCGTTCACTGCGGCTGGAAGGAGGACATTCGTATTATCAATGGCCAGGATCAAAGTCACGCAGCCATAACTACGTTCGTCGGTGAACTAGTAAGATGTGGTTTCGTTATGTGACATTAACGTGATGTGACCGGATTCTCTAACGGTTTTTCTTTGTGGCGAGTCGACCATTTATTTGGAACATGGCGGCCGGTGTCTGAGTTCAGAGCTCTGACTACGGGATCTTAGAACAAGCTAGATTATATGTGCGAGTTAGAGATGGCTGAGTGGGAGATCTTGAGTGCTTCATTGAAGGAGACGAGTTAGCAGGCGTCTGTCCTTTGGGTGGAGGCTAAGAATCTGAGGCTGGGCGGAGGAATTTGAGAGGGATGCGATGCGCCGAGGTGCTTGATGGCGGTTGGAATTGGAAGGGCCGTTAATGCCCGGTACGGATGGGTTGGGCACCGTTGACGTGCCTTGAGCGGTTGCGAGACGCTCACTGAGGCGGAGTCGGCATGAGAGGCTGCTCATAAGAGCGTATCCGCAATTGGGAGGCTTGTCTGTGAAGGCGGAGGCGAAAAATAGCCGGCAATGGACGGCTTTCCTTGATTTTGGAGCTCGGGTACCGAGATGGTTCGCGCCACCCTCAGAAAAGGCGGGTTGTTTGATAGAGAAGTAGTGGAGGCCCGAGTTCGATGCTAGTGGCGACATTTGTTGACTATGGCTATGGTTCTTGTGTTTTTACACACCGTAACATATGCGGGAGCAAACCTGGAATCTGGATGGAATGCGGATCCTTGGTCAAGGTCAACTTGAGTTCTTTGCTAGCTTGTTACCCCAAACACCTCGTCTGGCACACTCCATTTACTGATCATTCTTCAGTGGTAAGGGAGGAACGTTCGGAGGAAACGGCAGGCCAGTCGTCGGAGGAGGAGACTTCTTCCAGATGGGTCTCTAGCTTCATCGGACCGACGGGGTCGGGATCTGCCACTAATTAGGACTTGAGTGCTTTTCGAGATGATGCCCAGGCTGATTCAGTGTTTATCATTAAACAATTTACATCCTTTGTTTCTTCGATTACTTTTGTTTTGATACCTTGTTTATGCGTTCAATCTTTGTATTTATTAGGGTTTGTATGGATTTTGCCTTAATGGAGCCAGGATGGGCAATGCGTTGTGTTGCTGGATAGGTCATTTGCGAGCCATCAGGGCTTGACTAGATGTTATCTATGTTGGGTAGGATAGGCCCATTGGGCTAACGCCATCAGAGCTTTTAGATTTGATCGGCTAGATGTTATCTATCTTTGAGACCCGGATGGAGTCATTTAGGCCCGCTCATCAGGGCTTTTCAGAATTAGATGACTAGATATTTATCTATCTTTGGTAGGATAGGTTATTAATTTGCGTCGTCAGGAGCTTTTAGATTTAACGGTAGATGTTGTATCTTTAGCGGGATAGGTCATTGAACTGCGCGCCGGTCGGGCTTTTAGATTGGACCCGACTAGATGTTATCTATCTTTGATGGATAGGTGTCGTGGAAGCTGCATGTCAGACTTTTAGATTTAACGACTAGATGTTACCTATCTTTGGCCAGAATAGGTCATTGAATTTGCATATCAGGGCTTTTAGATTGGACAAGTAGATGTTATATCTTGGGCGGATAGGTCATTGGAGCTAGCCATCGGGCTTTAGTTTGACCTGACTAGATGTTATCTATGCTCGGCCCGGGATGGAGTCATTCTTCAGCGCCATCAGGGCTTTTTAAGATTTGACCCGATAGATGTTATCTATCTTTGGCCGGATAGGTCATTGGGCTTCGCCATCAGGGCTTTAGATTGGACCCGACTAGATATTTATGCACATCAGGATAGGTCATTGGACTACGCCATCTGGCTTTTGATTGGACAGTAAGATGTTTATCTATGCTAAGTAGGATAGGTCATTGGATTAAGCTATCCAGGACTTTTAGATTGTTTGTATAATGAAAAATATCTGAAGACATGTGAGTAGGCAAAATAAAGATATTCTCTTATTGATATGCAGCCTAGTCACATGGCATTCCACATTCTAGGACAGGGGTTCCATCTGTTTTATCTATATCGTAGGACCCGGCTTCACCGTTTCGTGTCACGACATAAGGTCCTTCCCAGTTGGGTTGGAATTTCCACTGTAATTAGAGTGCAGAGTATTCTCGAAAACTTTCCTCGAGACCAGATACTTTAAAGTAGAAACACTCGAGGCTTTACTCATCTGTTATAAGAGTTCGCCAGGCGGCGTTAGTAGGACGTTATCTTCTGCGGCTTCCGCGGCTCATCCTCCGTCTAACTCCACAGGCTGGCTAAATTACATTTTACCACGACTGGCGTATTATTATAATTGAAACGAGACCAATTTCGATGGGGATAAGCTTCCCGTCAGTAAGTGAGCGCAAAAGGGAGAGTGTCGGTTGGCTTTCGAAGCGGTGGTTACGTAGTAGAGCACCTGAGGAGTTCTTACCTATTTCCCTTTTGCGAGTGTGGCTTTGAGGCGATCCAACGCGTTTTGTTGGAAAGCACAGCGGCAATTCTTTGAGATGGGGGTAGAGTATAAATTCTTTATCTTCAATTCTGCGCTAGAAAATCAGATGGGCTCGGTTATCCAAGCTGCGGCGGTATTGAACCACCGATTGATCTTGGGATGCGAGGCAGGCGAGACAAAGATAAACCCGAGTATCTCTATCTTTGGTTGACGAAAGCGTTGGCCTCATCCATTCTTGAAATAATCGGTGGTGTGATAGTTCTTTTGGCGGGCCGGTGGGACGGGCCGTATCTCGATCCCCCGTTGAGCGAATGGCCGAGTACAGAGATGGAGACCAGGTCAGCTGCACGGTGATTTCAGATAGGGCGTCTGACAGAGGTGCATTTCTTGGCGTGTGGCGTCATGGAGCTTCATAGTTAACCCGATAATACCCACAGTGTGGCCAGATATCTTCAGATTCTTCCCGAATTGAATTCATATATGCCTTCATGAAATTCAGCTAATACATATTGGCCTTGCTCGGGGGTTAGACACATCAGGTATGGCCCGCCCATGGATCGCTTGTATAGCTGCCCGTCTATCATGGAGAATCTAGTCGACTGAATCTAAACCTTGTGGGCCTTGTCTCTGTCATTAGGTAGCTCCCCCGTGGCTATGTATGTCGTCATGGGGTCCCAAATCCCGGGAGACGAAGGAACTTCTCTATGCGGTTTACTTGGGCATCTGATATTGAGTGGTCAATAGTAGATGGGGAGAAATACGGTTTCCCTTATCGGCAATAAAGCAACCATGGTGGCTAAGGCATCGACCCTCTCATTATAGTCTTGGGGGCGTGTTTAAATTTTAAAGTAGAGGGTATTTAATTTCTGCTTGACTAGGGACGTATACTTCGCCATTTGGGGATCCTTGGATTCGAATTCGCGTTAACTTTGTCGGAATGACTAGGCTGTGAATCAGCTTTGAGCAGAAAGGTTGTCGGCGCGTGGCGAGTGCAAGCTTGGTCATTTATCATGTCTCGTACTCGGTCGTTGGTGGCGAAGCCTAGCAGATCTTGCTGTTCAATCCTTTCCCCGGTTTGGAAGGTTAATTGTAGACCAATGCCCGCCCCGGTTTGTCTAGAAGCCTCATCTACGTTGAGTGCCCACCAGCCCGTTTCATCGAGGCAGGTGTCTGGCTACTTGAGGATTCTGCGATGGGTAGGCGAACTTGCCCCTTTCTTGAAAGTCTCGCTTATCTTGGATGCACACTCGCTTGAATTCCATTGCCCGACGGACCATCCTTCGGACATATCAGGTCTATGGTGTGCCCCTAAGTGGAAGGTGGGTTAACGCCTGTGGGATGGCTGGAAGTATGGGTGGAGTTTTTGGGCAGCTGTCTGGAGGGCTAAGGCAGCTCGTTCGAGGTGGCTATATCTGGTTTCCGTGTCAGTTAAGGATTTGCTGACAAAGAACCGCAGGCTGTGGCTTGGCATCACATTCTTTAAACGGGCGTAGCTTACTGCGTATCGGAGGTACGCTAGGTAGAGGTAGAGTGTGTCAGCGCTTCACGGGCTCTGGGAGTGGGGTTTAATCGGGTATTGTAGCAGTTTTTAATGAATGCTCGGTCACATTCCTCATTCCATTCGAAGCTGAGTTGGCTACTCCGCTAGGGTAGCGAAGGGTTTCAGGTGGTGAGCAGGAAATAAAGCGCCCGGAAGCGGCAATTTGGTTGGTTGTTGGATCCGCTGCTTGGGCGGGCGGGTGATTGCAAGATCGCCTTAAGGCATGCGGGATTCAGCCTCTATTCTACTTTGGGTTACCATAAAGCTAAGAAGGAATCGGCGGGGCGACTCAGAGCAAACACATTAAGGGTTGAGTTAAGTACCGTACTCTCGGAGGATGTCGAATGTCTGTTGGAGATCTTGTAGGCGTGGTCAGGGCGTATGGATTTACGACATATCATCAATATAGACTTCCGAATTTGTGCTATGTCGAGTAACGGTCGAAAATCTTTGTCACTGACCTCGATGGGTGGCCCTGTTCACTGGGAGGACTTACAAGGCATCACATTGTGGCCGATGGATTCCATGGGAGTGATGAAAGATGTTTTCCACATCAGGGGTGCGTGGGGATCTGGTGGAGTATCTGAGAAGGCATCAGAAAGATAGCATGCAGGTGCTGTGGCGGCGTCCACAATGTCTGGGCGGAGGGGAACATCTTTGGGGACGGTGTCGTTGAGGTCAGTGTAAATCCACACGTACTTTCCGTTTGTTCCCGCTGCTTTGAGATGACCACCGTTGGCCAGCCGTCGGGGGTATAGCGCTATGAAATCCATTCTCTGAGAGAAGATTAGCCGACCTGGGTGCGGATGACGAGAGTGGCGATCTGGATGAGAGCCTCTTTTTGTTTTTGGCCAGGCAGGCGGTAAGGCGACGTTCTAGTGCCGTGAGGCGTGCGTGAGGCTTATTCCAGTCATATCTGCATGGGTCCAAGCAAATACATCGGCGTTCAACTGCAGCACATGGCATAATTGGGCCTTCTCCTCCTCGGACAGGAGGGTACTAACATAGATGCATCATCCGAGCCCAGCAGGGCGTGGTTTCAAGGGATCAGTATCAGCAGCTCCTCTTTGTCCTCGAGGTGGAGTGGAATGATGGCTGTAATTGTTATTGCTGAGTTGATTCTCGAGGGATGGTTCGCGAAACCTCCCTTGTTCACATTCTGTGTGAGCTAATAGCATTGTCGTGCGACTAGCGCGTGGCTTCATGAAGGGTGGCTTGCGAAACCTTGTCCAGGTAGCGTCGTTTGGTAATCACGTGGAGAATACGCATTTCGCCCAGGCGTGTAGCGAGGCACATTCGGGGATGGCATTGTATGGCCCCGAGTCCTCTACCACCAAGGCGATTACTTGCCCAGATTCTGGACTATCACGTGGGAAAAAGCTGATACTCTGCATTATCAATGTGGTAGCCTCATTAAACTCTGACAAAACCCTACCAGCGGAACTTAGATGATCAAGCGGGACTCTCATTTGCTTAAAAGGTAGGAGAGTGTAAGTAATCCCATTTCTGCTGCTTGGATCAGCGAGACCTTGTGTACATCAAAGTATTATCTACGAGATCGTAGTCTGAGTGCATCGTGTTGAGGGTAATGACTTCAGGTGCAGGTTAATAGCGAAGGTGTGAAGTTCGGCCTGTTTGAGCTCTTTGTGATGTTCTCTTGGGCGCGCCGGCGTTCACTGCTCTGTGGCGCGAAGCATTTTTTCTCATACCTTTTGAGCCCGTCACGGCAATCGGTAGGTCCCACAGTATAAAGTTGATGGCGGGATCGGCGTATTGTCAGCAATGATACTTGTTAGCTACGGGAGGCGGCTTCTTGCACTTGGGTTGGCTTTCTCAGATATATCTTTTAAGGTGCCAGCTCGAATGGGTTTTCCTTTCTAGTAATTTCAAGCTTTGACAGTGGTTGGTTTCGTGGCCATGGTCCCTATGATAATCACACCTTAGGGATCTATTAATTGATCGGGTAGCCCTCATAGGTGGGGCCATTTGAAATCGGGAGATCCGGATAAGGAGTAGGAATGGTCGTAGGCGATGTTGAGAGGAGTGGTTGGGAGCTCCTTTCTCTTGGAGCCCCGCCGCCGGGCGCTTGAGCTCACTGTTTTGGCTGTTCTTTTGTTCAAATGAGCCTTTGGTGGCGACTTGCCCTCTGCAGGTGGTTATAAGTGGTCTGGCGGCCGAATGTTGTCTTCGATGTGGAGAGGGCTTATGCGCCGCCGTCTGAGTTCTTCCATAGTTACGAGGCGGATCGGGGATAAAGATTGGAGGGTGATCATTCTCTTTCTTTGTTGAGCATAGATATTGGGAGGCGAACGATACAACTCACCGAATAGGTTTATTGACCCTCTCGGAAGATTGGAACCGAGGCGAAGCCGGGGCCCTTGGGGGTGTGAGAACACTTGCTCGTAAGTCGATGCGTCCCTGACTTTGAGGGCATCACTTGGTTGAAATGCAAGAATGTGATCTTACGGATCGGAAGCGAGTCGTACATGGCGAAGGATGGTATAGAAGGTGTGAGGAGGGTCGTAACCCGGAATATCTTTGATTGAGGGGAGGGAGAGCATGTCTTTGGCGTCTCAGGATTGGAGGAGAAAAACATGTGTGGGCGATTATGACCAGAATGGAAGTGCATGGATGATGCCGGTGTCGGCCTGGGTCGGCTCGGGCGCATATTCATGGTGGCTCCATTGGCGTCTGTCCACTGCTTGGCCGATCTTGATGGATCGGCTGGGTCGACGAGGGGGTCTTTATCTGGATTGGGCTTCCGCGGCGTTCGGGGATGGTGAATGCTGTGGGAGCGGAGAGCTACAGGAAGATAATTCGTCATCCGTCGGTAGGTCAATGTCGTCGGGTACAACGACCTCCTTGCGCTATGGGACGAGGATGGAAAGGAGTGGTGGGGAGGTCACGAAGTGATTTCATCGACTGTGGGGCCTCAAGCACAGTTCGCAGGCGCACGTTATCCTCTTACAATTGGTTCGCGTGTTCGCGCAACTCGGCCACCAGCCTGGCCTGCTCCTCTTGTCTTACCTCCATCTCTTGGCGCCAGAGGAGAAACCGGTCTTCAGGGGGAAGGTTTGCGGGTTCTTTGGACATGTGAGTGAGTTCAGGCCCGGTCACGGTGGGATGTTCGAGGCGGAAGACCGGAGGTGGGAGATCACACAGGAGCAGGTGTGCCCAGCCTGCGCGTGTCGCCTCTGAGATTTCTTGCTCGGCATTTCCCACAGACGAGGCGCGGTTGTAGTCTCGAGATTACGAGAGTCAATGGATCGTCGGGGCGACTCACCGATCACGTCCGGTTGTAACACACCAAAACAAACAAAGAAACCTTGACGTTGGTATTCAGTACCGTCATAGATGGGAAATTAGGCTCTCTTTTTGGGAGATTGAGCGTTAGAACCTCGTATCTCGTCCGAGGGAATGTCATACCTCATCTGGTGTGATTCTTTTCTCTTTTATGGAGGGAGAACGTGGATCCACCTTCTATGGAGAGTGGACGATTTCTTCCCATAAAGATAGGGGAAGGTGGTTCTTATTTCGGGAAGGATGACTTATTCTTCTTTTTATGTAACTGCTTTCCTGAATGAGCCGCTGTTGGGAGTGCCTTCCTATTTTGTTGGAGGTGGGGTGACTGATTCTTGGGAGAACATATACATATCATGGAGCCGTTGGCGGTTCCCTTGGTAAGTCGATAGGGAAAGAAGCATCAGGTGAAGGGCGTCGGGCGTGGGGCTCGTCGGGGCGGGCTCAGGGGTGAGAGTGTCAGGCACCGGAGCGAAGAAGGGTCCTTGGGTGGCGTTCGAGGCACAATTCAGCGTCTTTGGTAGGTTGGCTTTGGGGCTGATCCCGTAGGCCATGGGTTAGGTCGGTTGGCTAGGGAGCCAGGCGAGTAATCAGTACCTGAAAGGGATATGTTGTTTAATGTTTTTTATTATCTCTTATTTATATATAGTATTCATATTTAAAATAGGGGTTACTTTACATGGTAATAATTAATAATTTTTTCTTATGTTCTATGAAGACATCAAATCCCGATAGAAGACGAGTCATGGTTTAGTTCTTAATCTCTCTATAAATATTTATAACATCCTTTTATCTTAAAATAGTACATATTTTACAGCCTATAATTATATGTTTTAGCATAATTCTTATTCACTTTTAATATTACTATATCATCTTGTTAAATGTATTTTTTTATGTAGTAATTACATTTTGTCAAATCAGCTTCTTTTTTCTCATGGTCAAAAAATAGAATGGTGATAGTGATAAAAGACATGGGATCAACTGAAAGGAATCTAAATATTGACATAAATATAATTTTAATTTTTTAAAGATGAATTTTCATCATTTAATCGATTCTTTAAAACGTTAACTATATATTAAAAATATAATAGATTTCTTATTTTCTATTTCTTATTCCAAGCATCAAGTCTCAGTTTCATTTAAGGCACAAGTTTTATAATTTGGTATAAATAATATGACATGTTAATGAATTTGAAATTAAAATAATTCTTTTGACATGGTTAAAAATAATAGATAACTCTTTAAACATTTATACAAAGTAGCTAATGGATCATGTTATTGAGTTATAAACTCTATCATGTTTTTGTGTGGATTAAATGTTTATTAGTTTTTGTGGAAAATGTTATTTTAGCACAGAATGAATTAGAGATGATATCAGCATGTTAAATGCATAATTTGTTATTTATATATATATATACCTTATAACACCTGCAATATATATATATATACTATATATATATATATATATATATATATATATATATATATATATAAGTGACATCTTTAATATAAAACCTGGGAAAATTAGAAATTTTCAAAAATGGAAAAATGATAATAATAATAATAATAAATTGCCAAAATGGAAGTGACATCTTTTGTGAAATATCGAGAAAATCCTAATTTTATGAAAAAGGGCAAAATGGTAATTTCGGTCAAAATCTGAAATTTTTCTAGATCTCGGATGGCCAGAAACGGACTTCCACATTTGGAATCGTCTCGCGAATCCCAATTTCTGTCGAATTTCGTCGGTGCAGGCAGTCGGAATTTAAGTGTTTTTCGACGACGGGGGTAGTGCGGGACACTTGGTACATTTGAGTGGCTCACGGTGTCCTGCATGTCGGTGCGAGAATGAGTCAGCAGGCTCAAGTGTGGGGCCCATGTGGACATGGCATCTCCCCAGTGGAGAAAAATCAAGGTAGATGGATAAGGGATGAGTGTGATCCGATAATTGATGATGGAACGACATGTAGCGATAGGAATGAACAAATGAAAAGAGAAAAGGAACATATCTTCTCTCATTTGGAGATGAATCCGGCGATGGCGGGGGAGTTGGGGGAATCAAATTCTAGAGAGAGAAAGTCAAACTACCAGTTACAGCGTTTGAAATTGTCAGTTCGCGTCGGTACAAACAAAGAGATTGTTTCTGGCGGTAAGAAATTTACATGTAAGGCGTCGGTTTTTGGAGTTAACCGGGAGGTATGGGTTTTTACTCTACTTTATTTAATCATTTTTAAGAGGCTTTGGATGATGGTAGTGAGGCGGTTTGTGCGTCGAACTTGGGATTGAAATCTGAAAAATTTGGATACGTTTTGGACGATCCTGTTTGTTTGTGTAGCTTATGTTATAATTTATGCATTAAATTATGGTTTGGGTGTTGTTGGGCGAAAATGGCCATGATTTCGGTTACGAAATTAGGCAAATCTTGAAAAATGAGCCCCTGAGCCTGACCGCACCTGAGAATGTGGGATTTGTTAAAAATAGTCCGGTTTTCTTGATTGGGCAAAAATTTCCATGTGTTTTTATACTATTGCTTAAAATGAATGGCTCGAGCTATAGGTGGAAATGGTGTGTGCATATGGTAAATGTATTAACATGATGTTTGAATTATATGAAATATAACGTGTGGTAATTTTGATATTATTAACCTTGAATAAATAACATGTGGTATGTATGTGAATTTTGTCGATATATGCATGATGATATATTGACATGTGTTGCATGAAAATGGCATAATGCATTTCATATGCAAGGGCAACCTAGATCAATAGGTGTGAGTGCATGACATGAAAGAAAAATGAAAATGGTTGTGAAAGAATTTGAGGAAGATTTTGAAGAATTGCGTGGAGAGTTGGCCAAGCGAGTTAAATGCAGAGGCGGACCCATGTTTGTTTCGAAGAAATATTGACATTCACTTCGGAGGGTTGTCCGATAAATTTCACCAGAAACTTGGTAAAATACGTTTTCGAGAAGCAAAAACCACCTGTTTTGAAAGCAGTATTTTTCTCACACCGCTTGGCTTAGGCATGCGTGAGGGGAGTCGTGAGGGCTCTAGAGAAGTGGGAAGGGTGAGTCACATTCTCATCCATATCATGTAGACATTCAAGTAGGATCATGTATTTCTTGAATGTGTTTGTGTTAGTCATTACGTGCGGCAGGTGGGGAAGTAACTGATGTAGGAAATTATCACTATTGGGCATTCTTTCCGGCGCATCGGGAAACGTTATTTTTAGGTCTGAGGTGTTCGGGAAGATGGGGCGCTCATTAGAGGAGGCCGCTTTTGAGAAAGAAAACTTATGTGGCTTTGATTAATTTTTGTAAAACATGTAAACCTCAAATTCTAAATTTTTAATATATGTTTGTATTAAAGTGATATAATTAACTCTTGAACTATTGTAATATAGTTGGTTTAGATTTTGGTAGTAATGATGTGTGGGCTGAGACTAATGTTTTCCTTCATCACTCATGAGATCTGTGATATGAGATCTGAGTGTCACGCAGGTTAATGGTTGTCAACGGACCCCCGAGATTTGGGGCATCACATCTTTTAATATAAAACCCGGGAAAATTAGAAATTTTCAAAAATGGCAAAATGATAATAATAATAATAATAATAAATTACCAAAATGGTTCAGGGAAACCTAGAAAATTCTTTAGATCTTGGATGAAGAAACGGACTATGTCGTTGGATTCGCCTCGCGAAATCTAGTGACCGAAAAGAGACCTCATGAATTAACGAAACTAGCCGAGAATATTTTACAATTTTCTAGGTGATAAGTTGCTAGTGACTTCAGGGATGAAATTTTTACGAAAATCTCGAAAGTTAGGAAATGACTTGAGCTAAGTTCATTTAAAAGAAAATTGAACTGAAAAGAAATAAATTGTTTCAAAGGTAAACGGACCGAATGAGTGTATATTGTGCCCGAGGAACAAAATACTTCGGTAATTACAGGATATATCGGTACTTGGATTTCTGGATATATCGGAAATGCTCGGCATTTCTGGAATGTTATCGATATTTCACCGATGTTCTGATATTTATCGATATTTGCAAATATTTTGAAATTCCGAGCCTGGCGCACGTGCTCCACGATTCGCGAATTTTGGTGGAAAAAATCGGTATTTTCAGTTTTCAGTATGGAATTTCTGGGTTGCCTCGATCGATTTTCCTACCACTTTATTCTCGGTGCCGGTTGAAAACGGATTTTTCGACGATATATTGGCCGAAAAAACCGATTTTTTTGTCCCTGATTGTGCCATGTAATAAAAAAAAGAAGAAGAAGAAAAGGATGAAAAGAAAAAGAAAAAAAATGAAAAATGAGGGGGGAGAGGCAAAAAAAAAAAAAAAAAAACGGCAGAGAGGAGAGAGCGAGAATAGAGAGAATCTTTTTCTTCTCTTAGAACATCTCTAAGATCTCTTGAGTGGATTAAAGTGGGTTTTATCGAAGCAGAGAGGCAAAAGTTCATTTACTGACGAAGCTGGCGTAGGCACCAAAATTTTGGAACTGAGTAAACTCCATGAGGTAGGGAATTTTCTTACTTAAGGTTATTTCTGGCACTAAAGCTCATTTAATGGCTTAGGATTTGCTTAGAAGTAGTGAGAGGTGTAATTAGGTTCCAAATTTTTGGGCGAGTGTAGGAATTTTCATTACTTAGGAATGATCTAGGCTGGGCCCCAAAGTATTTTCGGACAATTCGAGTTGAAAATTCGGACTGTTTTAGGCGATCTGGGGTTGTGTTGAGGTTTAGTTTTGTCTGGGGCCGATGTCTTCGGGTTTTGTGATGTATTTTGGTATCCCAATAATTCGGTGACGAACCGTGAATGGACCAAGATGTGCCCTGTTTTCTATAGGTCCGAGATTTGGGCCATTTTGTGTGTTATTAGAAAAATAAATAATATGCTATTGTGTGTAAAATTCATGTTAATATGTGTTTGCGTGATATATTAACATGAAAATTGTGATAAATGGAAATTATATATAGGAAATATAATTATGCGAAATTTATAAATGTTGCATGTAGCTCTTATTTTGCATGTAGCATGACATAGCATGAAATGACATGATTGCATTTCATATGCGGTGCTTTATCGCATCAGTCGGGTATGGGTGCATGAATGCTGTTATCATTCTTGGTGAATGAGTGGTGAGCTCGAAAATGGGACAACGTCCAAGATCGAGACTCACGGTTGTATAAAATAATAAATATAATAAATTTTGTGTGTTTGGGTGAGTAAGATGGAGCGGATCCCACTACAGGGATGAAAAGAATAAAATTTTATTATTGAGTGGAGGACACTTATGTATCAAGCGATGAAAGTTCGAAAGTGTCGGAAGGCGTTATAAGAAGCCTACGATGAGACACGAAAATTCGCAGCGAATAAACACACGAGTTGTAAATTAAAATTGGAGGGTTGTCGATGGTTTAAGTCATTGGGTGAAACACCAATGACTGGTTTTCACACTTGGTGTTGCAAGTGTGAGGGAGTCGGTCGGGACTCGGGTTGTGGGCATGAGGAGTCTCATCTCATGCATGACACGGAACATTCCATATATGATTGCATTATTTATATGGAATATGGTTTGATGTTTTATGTACGTCATTTCATGTGCATTTAGGTGCGGAGTAACCATTGTAATAGAATTTTCTATGGGCATTGCTCACCTGGGTTGTGGGACCACAGCTTTTGATGCGAGGGGTGTATAGGAGGCAAATCTTCGACGAACCGTGATTGTGAAGAAGGCTGACATGTGGCCTTGACAATACTTTTATAAAAAGTATCTTGAGTAAAAAGAATTGTAATTAAATTCTTTTGGACTATTATATAAATAGTCAGGTATGTAATTATGGTAAGAGGGCCATGATCGAACTCTTATGGACTGTAATTAATCGTTTTATTTTCATATTTTAAATTTAAATGTGAATGAATGGATCCCGATAAAGGGATGTATATTAGGGATATGGACAGATAGACCACTGTGGGAATTATTACTATTTATTGTTGAGACCTGGGTGGTTGCAGATGCATATTGTTATACAAGTTGTATGTTGGGTATAGCTCACGAGCAAGGAGATTACACTTTGATTTTTAAAATGGATCTCGATAAACGGGACCTATGATAATATTATCAGGTCACTAGAATTAGAGGGTTGACGGGTAGTCAACGGGACCTCGGATTTGGGGTGTCACAGTTTGGTATCAGAGCTTAGGTAAACGATTACCTAGGGAGCTCGAATGTGGGTATCCACAAGTATGGTCTTGATGCTAGCTCGTCTCAGCTTGGAATACCTGGGGTTTAGTTGGCATGGGTGTAGAACCACGACATTGTGTGCATTGATTGCTTTTGTGTTCTAATATGTTCCATAGGAGATGTATTGTGGTTGTGTGAATATATGCATGATAAAAATGTGTTTAGAAATTGAAGAACACTAGGGTTAGCAAACGTAACCTTAGGGGTTCGAAAAACGAATAAGCATGATAACGTAGGAATGGTTATTTATTAGTGTTTGGCATTATGCACCATTAATGTGATAAAGAATCTCAAATTGCTCTCTTAACTTATGTAGATGCTTAGGCGAGGTCTGGCGTAAGTGCGTCACGGGGTAGTAACGAGACCACCGCACATCTTTGACCAACAGACCTTTGTAAGGCTATAAGCTACCGATTGCCATCATTGTCTTTGACGACGTTGTGGCTGCTACCAGCACTTGCGGTTAGTGCGACGGTGGGCGAGGAGGACGAAGCCTCCGGGGTTTCGAGCGCGTCATCCTTTGGCCATCCACATGGGAGGAAAGGGACTGATAGTTAGGACAACCTTGGCCATTGAAAGAGAAGTAGAAGGTGCACGGAGCATCCGAGATACGAGTGCTAGTGATAAGAGGAAGAAGGATCAAACTTCTTCTAGTTCGGGAAAGAAGTAGAAGACCACACTCCACGAGGATTTCGAGGGGCAGGCGCGGCTATCGGGGCCCGAGGGCGGACCGGGGCTTCTACCCGGCGGACGGATGATATGTTTTTGCGCGGCTTAGACATATGAGGCGGGATTGCTCTCAGAGGCAAGGATCCCAGAGTTTTGGGATAGGGGCGGGTTCCGGTCGTCGGTGGGACGGGCGTTGACCGCAGTTGTTCCTTACGCCCGGTCGCGGCGGAGGAACTAGCATAAGTCTTAAGGTGCTATACATGCGCCTTTTGCTACGCAAATAGGCTAGAAAGGTTAGGGTCGGGGTTGAGGCCAAGATTTCCGAGTGCCGAGAGACCCGGGGCGTTTCTATGTTGTAGTCTGTGTTGAGCTTAAAGATCCCGATCGATATGCGGTGCGTTCGCTCTCATAAAGTATTGTTAGAATTCGAGGATGCATCATATTCATGTTTATTGCTGCATAATGTGAGAAAAGCTTGGGCTTAGAGGTTGAAACCTTAGAAAAGCTGTTGTATGTGAATTCTCCCCTAAGAACTAGGGTGAGTGTCGATCATATGTGTCGGGATTGTGAGTTAGAGATCTTAGGGATTCTACTCATTGTGGACCTGAGGGTCATGGACATATCGGAGTTTGAGGTCATCCTTAGGATGGACTGGTTGAAGGCCATACGTCATCAACCGGGTGCGATCGGCCCGATTGATTACCGCCTACACCGCAGGGATGTTGTGTGTTGTTACATTTCATAGGGAGACGCGCAGTGCTTTACCTCAGACCATGCACGACTCCGGATGGGTGTTTGGGCCGGGTTGATGGGTTGGCTAGCAAGCCTTGCCACTGGGGACTGAGGGGGGCGACGAGTTTGAGTTTACCTCAGTAGTTTGCGAGTATGGGGATGTTTTACGGATAATCACAAGGGATTACCTCTACACGGGGATGTAGACACGTGTGAGTTACACCACTGGTATCTGCAGCTTTATTTCTATGACTCCTCATAGAATGGCACGAGTTGAGTTCTGAGAACTGAGGATCGGATATAGGAATTTTGTTGGATAAGGGTTTTATTAGGCCAGGCACTTCACCTTGGGCTCGGGTTCTGTTCTTAGGAAAGGAGTTAAAATTCGGTGGAATGACACGTGTGAGGCATTTTAGGAATTGAAAATATGAGGGCTTACTACAGCTGTCTTTATTTTGATAGTGAACGAGGAGACGGAGAATTACCATGGTGTCTGATGATGCAGTTCGGGAGGTTGTAGCTTATGGACGACATTTAAGAATCATGGCTGAATTACACATGAGGTATAGTCGAGTATAATTTCCTGCAGTGAACTCAGAAGCATGAGGCTGGCAGATGGATGGAGTATCTAGAGAGGGACTATGACTTCACTTTGCATTACCATCTGGTAAGGTAAAGGCAGTAGCTGATGAGCTCAGTCGAGAGTCACGAAAAATCTTAGCTAAATGTAACTAGGGAATGGCGGTCTCGAGACTATGGGATAGTTTAGTTTGTGAGTACGAGTGGTCGGGCTCGGGGAACACTATGGGTTTGGTAGCTGTATCATCCTTACTAAGCTGGTGCCCGAGTCGGGGCGGGACGGAATATTGTCCATTAAGGGCCAGGACATGATTAGGTATGGTGGCTGAAAGGTTGGGCCATCCACGGATGGTAGTCTTCGTTCTAGGGACCGGGTCGTGGTTCCTCAGCGGCGATTTAAGAGAGAAATCACCGGGGAGTTCCCGGTATACCGTTTGCTATGAATCCAGGTGGCACGAAGATGTGCCGAGATCTTCGTTGCCAGTATTATTGGAATAGGATGAAGCGACATGTTGGAGATTTTGTTCAACGATTTCTCACATGTCAGAAGGTAAAGGATGAGCATCAGAAGCCAGTAGGGCTACTCTAGCCATTAGAGGTAGCTGAGTGGAAGTGGGAGCATGTCACGATGGATTTTGTGACCCACTTGCCACGGACACAACGGAGGCATGATGTCGTATGGGTTATAGTGGACCGGCTCACTAAGTCGGCACACTTTCTAGCGGTGTGGATGACCTTCACATTGGAGGAATTCTTCCGGTTATATATTCATAAGATTGTCCAGCTACATGGAGTGCTAGTCTCTATCGTATCGGACATGGACCGATTCTGACACACTTTTGGAAAAGTTCCAAAGGCCATGGTTTCTGATTGACGATGAGCACAACATTTCATCTTCAGATAGATGGTCAGTTGGAGAGGACCATATAGATTTTAGAGGACTTTGCTGCATGCATGTGTCATGAATCTCAAGGGTAGTTGGGATGAGCATTTACCCTTAGTGGAATTTTCTGACAACGATTTACCGAAGTGTCGAGATGACACCTATGAGGCTTTATATGGGAGGCCGTATCGATCCACAGTTTGTTGGACAAGGTGGGAGAGAGTTCCATCAACTAGTCGAGATCTGATTAAGAACAACACCTCGGAGAGAGAGGTGGGTTTGTCTGAAGCGATCTTCACTTGCACATTTCAAGCGGCGAAAACTCTGTGCGATAGATGGCGATGAGCCTCTAGAGTTTGAGGTTGGTGATCACGTATTCTTGAAGGTGATGCCTAATAGAGGAATAACCGGTCGACGAAAGGCTGGCCTTGAGGAGTATATTGGGCCCCTTCGGTGCACTCGAGAGGATGGGCACGGTTGCATATCGGTTGGCGCTACCACTTAGTTTATCAGGTGTCCATGAGGTGTTCCACGTCGCCATGCTCCAGAAGTATACTCCAGATCCATCTCATGTAGTGGATTGGAGAGAGATTACTGTTGATACTTATGGGACCTTTGAGGAGGGAACAATGCGTATCTTAGATAGTTGGGATCAGATTTTACAACACAAGACCGTGTGGTTAATAAAAGTGTTATGGTAACACCAAGGAGTGGAGGAAGCAATGTGGGAACGTGAGGACACGATGCGGGCCACACATCCCTTCATATTTGAAGACAAAGGTGTGTGGTCTAATATTTGGCATTGGAATATTACTGCATATGCATGTGTTTGTGTGCTAATATGTGTGAATTTCGGGAACACAATTATGTTAAGGGGGGAAGAATGTAAAACGCGGGAAAATTAGAAATTTTCAAAAATGGAAAAATGATAATAATAATAATAATAAATTGCCAAAATAGTTCAGGGAAGCCTAGAAAATTCTCTAGATCTCGGATGACGAAATGGACTGCACCGTTGGATTCGTCTCGCGAAATCTAGTGACTTAGAAAAATTTCGTCGAATTTTGAGATAGTCATAATATTTTTACAATTTTTTGTGTGATAAGTCGTCAGTGACTTCAGGGACGAGATTGTTATGAAAATCTAGGAAGTCAGGAAATGACTTGAGCTAAGTTCATTTAAAAGAAATTGAGCTGAAAAGAAATAAATTGTTTCGGGGTAGAAATAGACTAGAATGAGAGATGGACATTGTGCCATGTAATAAAAAAATAAATAATAAATAAAAAAGAAGAAAAGGATAAAAATAAAAAGAAAAAAAATAAAAAATGAGGGGGGAGAGGCAAAAAAAAAAAAAAAGGGCAGAGAGGAGAGAGCGAGAATAGAGAGAGATAAAAATATTTTTTTTTTCTCTTCGATTCTCTCTAAGATCTACGGAAATCGGACCGTAGGTTTTCGTCGAAGCAAGAGGCAAAGTTCATCTATACGACGAGAGATACACGTGAGCACCAAAATCTTGGAGTTTCGTCAAACTCGATAAGGTAGGGAATTTTCCAACTTAGGTTATTTCTAGCCTAAAGGCGTTTACAATGGCAGGATTTGCTTAGAGGCCATGAGAGGCCGTAAATTTCAGTCCCAATTGTTTTGGACTGAGTGTAGGAATTTTTAGGAATTTTCGAATTTGTTTTGAGCAGTTGAGTTGAAATTTGGAGCTGTTTCGATCGGTTCGGGTGTGTTGAGGTTTAGTTTTGATCACAGGGCGATGCCTTCGAGGTTTATGGTGTGTTACGGTATCTATTGTATTGTAAAATTCATGTTAATATGTGTTTGCGTGATATATTAACATGGAAATTGTGATACATGGAAATTATATATAGGAAATATAATTATCCAAAATTTATAAATGTTGCATGTAGCTCTTATTATGCATGTAGCATAACATAGCATGAAATGACATGATTTCATTTCATATACCACGATCACATCCGCTCAGTCGGGTGTGGGTGCATCAAATATTATATAATATCGCGACAAGGTTCCAACACAATGCAAAGAAGTTACGTCGCGACAAAACAAAGCTAGTCATGTCGGCAGAGCCAAGTTGAACACGGAAGAGTCTTGTAGTGACATGGCGGGTGCGCGGCAACAGTATTGACAACACTAAGAAGTCATGTCGTAACATCGAAACTAAGTGCAACAAAAGTCAAACTCAGTAGTAACAAGCACTCTATCGCGATAGACTTTAAGATCCTGACGAAATGCATATGGCTACAAGGCAGTGTTGCGATATAAGCACAGGCAGGAGTTCTTTGTCGCGATATGAAGGCTTAGATTAGCGACATGACTTCACGAAAAATTTACCATGGCTAATGTTGACATGATTATCGATGTTGTGTGACCTGCTTGTTTGAGGAATGCACAAAATATTGTCATGACAAAGGAAACTCTATCAGCGAGTTATCATCTTTGAAAGAAAGAAGGCTGTGTGTAAAAATATGTTGTACAGGCGAGCGAAGAATGAGCACAGATCGATAAGTCATGATGAACAGTGCATACTGCCGGTAAGACATCGACAAGACATAAAACTCTGTCTGACTGCTTCTAGGTCGCGACCCAGGGTTGTCACATATACGAATGTTTTGGGAATGTTATGTTTAGCGAATAAAAACATATTCGAATATCTGGGCAAGAAGCGATTAGTTAAATTTAGATGAGTGTTAATACTTGAAGTAAAGATTTTTATGGTTTTAAACAAGTTTCACATGTAAGAGTTCAAGAAAGTGAGTATGAGTGGATATAGGTTGTTTTAAATGTTTTATGAGAGAAACATGAGAAAGATGTAATTTCAGAAAACATGAGACAGTCGGAATTTCACATTTTTCGAGGCACCGAGTGTCGGGTGCCGTAAAACGGTTTTGTGAAAGACATGTGAAGTGACAAAAGTCACCTACTACATGTACTCATGTGACACGTGTTGCATGATTAGAGAGAGAATGTGAATGAATGGCTTAGATAAAGCCAAGTGTCAAAATCAAGATAAAGGGACAAGATGGGAATTTTTGCAAATGTTAATGAGAATAAAGACAAAAGCAAAATGAGTGTTCAATACTTAACTGCATTTTGAGAGCTGAAAACATGCAGGAGGTCACGGTGGGGCGTGGGATTTGTGATTTAGAGAGAATAGGCTCCTTCTCTCTGAATTCTATGACCGTCGGATCGTCGGTTCGATGGAGCAAGAAACAAAATTAGATCTATGCGGCGAAGACTGCGCGTGGGCCGCAGATTTGGTGAGTTCCGACAACTCTAAGAGTAGGGATCTTTTTCCTACTTATCTTACATTCTTTGGCTTCTAAGAGCCATGCGCCAAATGGTTAGGGATGTTAAAGGCTTGGATTGGCCAGTGTTTTGGAATCTCGAAACATTGAGCAAGTGAAAAATCCCATTGTTGTGGCCATGAATGGGCATTATAGTAGGGTTTTCAGCATTCACATAAATAAACAAACGTGATTTTTATGATGTTGAGTAGTTCAAAATGAATTGCTTGTGTTTGTTAATTAGCCCATGTGAGCTAATTTTTGGTGTTGTGGTTGTGAATTTATAACATGGTTTATGTGGATTAATTATATTATTATCATATGTTTTATATATTAGAGTTTGTTGGAATTGACATGTCATTAATATGCGTACAGGCACCTAGAAGATTAAGGAGTGAGTGCATGACATGAAGAAAACAAAAGCGAACGTTTGTGAAGGAATTTCGACGGAAGATTTTCGAAGAATTGCCTTGGAGTGATCGACGAGATCGCCGGATGAGGACCATGATGTTTCGGTGTTATCGACTAATTCGCCTCGAGAAGGGTAGTCGATATATTTCACAGAGATCTCGGTAGTAAGTTTTCGAGAACAAAAAGCTTTTGTTTTGAAAACTGGATATTTTGCTCGCATTCGGCTTAGGCATATGTGAGGGAGTCGGTGAGGACTCGGGACATGGGATTGGTCATGTAGACATTCGAATAGGTTCATGTAATTTCTTGGATATGATTGTTTGCCATGACATGTGCACTTAGGTGGGGAGTAACCCATGTAGGAAATTATCTCTACTGGGCTTTGCTCACCCTGTCGAGGGATCACTATTTCAGGTATAGGAAGTGTGCAGGAGGACGACGCTCACTAGAGGCCGCGTTTAGAAGAAAGCCAGATTGTGGCTTTGGTATTGATTTTGTGTAACATGTATTAGAATTGTAAATTTTAATATATGTTGAATTAAGAGTAATGTAAAAAAAAACTCTTAAACCATGTAATATATTTGGTAGGGATATATTTTGTGGGTATTAATGCAGGGGCCCAAGTGGCCATTATTTTACTCGCATGTGGACCCTGTGTAGTCATTGTAAAAGCTATTTGGGGTAGTTGTATTGGATAGAGCTCCACCGTACAAGGGAGGCTCATATTCCAGTTCATGTGAGTAGTGTTGGGTTCTACATGTCGCGATTATTCGCAGGTTGATGGGTTGTCAACGGACTCCCGGGTTTTGGGGCGTCACACATTTAATTACTCATTTTGAGATCTTTAGAAACACATAAGAATACATAACAATCTGCGTGAATAGTGAAACCACAAGCCGACCTTTGATTCACGGCCTATAGAGATCTTCTCACTCGGTTGAGTATTTTGAGACCCCTTGAGCCACATTAATTCAAGCCTCGGAATATCCACTAACCATTCACATGGCTCTTAGCGAAGAATAACTGAGTAGGAAGAAGACCCACACCTCTTTGGGTTAGTGAAACTCTGCCCGAATTGGGTCTGACGTAGCGCTATGCATTAGAACAAAAACTTTGCTTCTTGGCGAGAGACGAGCCGACCCGGTCAGAATGACGGAAATGTAGAGAAGTAAGCTCTCTCTCTAAAAGCCCGGATCCGACCTCTTGCCCAATTTTGCTTTCATTTGGAGAAGATAACTATTCTCCTCTTTTGTCTTATACACATTAACTTTCCAAAAATTCTCATCTTGTTCTTTTTCTCTTGATTTTTGACACATGGCTTAATTTAAGCCGTTCATTCCAATCATCTACGCTGTCGTCTCTGACATGTGTCACATGGAGTATGTAGTAGGTGACTTTGTCGTCGCATATGCTTCTAATGGATTTTACGGCGCAGACACTGGTCTTATCGAAGCGTGAGGATTATTGTCTCGGAATTCAAACGAAGTCGATGTGGTAGCTAGATTTCGAAGAGACGATTCCAACCGGTGAAGTCCCAGTTTTGTCATCGAGATACAGAAAATTTTGGATTTTCTGCAAAATTACCATTTGCCGTTTTCGAAAAATTGGATTTTCTCGGGGTTTCACATTCTCACATAAAATTTAGTCTCAAATTCCACACATACACATCGAAGCAACGTGCATATGTAACCACTACCTGATCACGCGGTGTGTAAACCTTAACCTTTCAAGGTCTGATCGACAAATCCAATGAATGATCAACCTAATCCATGTCTGAATGACATCCATATCTAGAGCTACATATATTCGCCCAGCACCAAATCTGATTTCAATGGGTGTCAGATCTCCTAGTCGCCAGGCTCTATCACTCAGCTCAGAGGTCACGTGATAGCCATGGCCCAGGTGTGTTTTCATTTAAGATATCAGGCTCCACAATACTTTCTGACTCTAGGAGTGTACGTGATAACCATGGCTGGATTTGTTTCATCTCGAGTCACTCGACTCCTATCCCTCAACTCTAAGTGCTTAGATAACATAGCCAGGTGTGTTTTCTCTCTCGAACCACGAGAACTTTTCGGCTATCTTTGGCTGGCGCCCCGTTTCCCGGGGGTCCATCATGAAGGCGAGGTCTGGAATCTCCTTCTGATCAGGCTATCAAGTCAGCTCTCTTTTTACATCCTAGGGAAGGGCATCCACACATGGCTTATCTAAAGGCCTCGGCCTCTAAGTCCCGAATCTATCACCTGAAGATGCATTAATGAATGAATATGATGCATCAATTCAAAACGTTACTCTAGTCAGCAAGTGCGAAGGTAGAAGCATTGCCACACGCCGTCGGCTCACTGCAGTATCGGCTGCTTGATTACCATGAGACCTCTGCCTCCTAAGATAATCTCATCGCATATGCCCAAGCTGTCGACAGAAATAACATATCGTTTGCCCAGCCTGACTAGAAGTCCGGCTGTGAGCCTGTGCTGACCTCGGCCCTGCTCTCTGGCCTCAGCCCCATCTGTCTTCTTAGAGAAAGTACTTGTATAGCACCCAGAGACTGAGCGATTCCTCACGACCCATCTTGGGGTGTGGAGGAATGAACTATATATATCTGTTCCTGGCTGCTTGAGACTATGTTGTCCCGAAATCCTGGGATCCTGTCTCTAGGGCGATATCGTCTCACGTGCCCCTGGGATGTCGCGAAGCCAACATATCACACCCTTTTTGCTGACTAAATGCCATCTGGCCTTGGTCACGAGCTCGTGTGAAGCGAAGTCTTCTATACCACGAGACTAGAAAAAGGCCCGATCCTCCTGCACCTCACTGACATGCAACTTCGGATACCGTGCATCACTCTATCTCTCTCTATGGTCGAGTCGTCCCTAGCCATGGAGTCCGTATCCTATGGGGCGAGTGCGATCACGCCCCGAATGGGTGGCTTAAGCCCCATTCTCGAATCTCTGACCTTGGCCCGTCCGTGTGTGATCATCGGCAAAAGCGGGCTAGCTCCATGAACTTAGCCACATACTCAATCACCGTCATGGCCCTTTGCTTCAGCTCTAAGAAGTCATGAGCCTTCGCATGTCTCGCAGTATTCGGAAAATACTTGCCCATGAAAAGATCATGGAACTCCGCCCATGTCATTGCCTCTAGATCTCTAGAGGTCTTTGGCCAATTCCATGCCATAGGCCTGCCCTACAGCTAGAATCTGGTAGTCGATCTGGTTGTATCAGAGACAATCTTCATAGCCTCCAATACCTTCTCAACCTGCACGAACCAATGGTTTGCCACCATCGGATCTCCTCCCCCTGTGAATGTCGGAGGATGATGTGCCCTGAACCTCTGGAGGTTAATCGAACATCACACAGTACCTGTTTGCTAGCACAGTACGATAACGGCGACAGCAATGCCCTCGGCCTCAGCAAAGCTGCGATCAAGCCGTGAAATTTGAAGATGACAGTAGTGGTGCTTGGCCAGAGTGCCTCATGGGCGACCTCTTGATCACTCTCCGCGACTAGCCATCTACACAAGTCACATGGCAAGTTAAGTTCTAGCGACATCCTACAGGTGTAAGCACGACCTCGAGACCTTTAATTTACAAACTAAAAACATTTCATACTTAAATCATACATAACAACAAAAATTTTATTTTATTTTATATTTTGAAAACTTCATGAAAAGTGTTCATGAATAGTGGTCCAAAGAGTGACTCAAAACAGTGTCTAGAAGTCAAAGCGGGTTAAGTGCAGTGTGCACACACCCACATGGCCAGTTTGCTTTCGTGGGCCGGCAGGTGTCGTGGCGCGCTGGCCAGGTGTCGTGGTCGTGTAAGCGGGCGTGTCGTTGCGCTGCGCGCATCTTGTACGCGTCGTGTCGCGATCTTTGTGTCGCGACCTGAGCCGTGTCGTAGGCCGCCCCAGGTCATAATACAAAATTGATAGCCATGACCTAGCCTACCGCGTGCTACTTGGCATGCCCATCGCGGCGGCTGGCGTGTCGCGCGAACGGTGTCGTATCGTGGAGCATTGTTGTGCCGTATCGCAGCCCTGGCGCGTTATATCGCGACCCAAAGTCGCCCCCCTCAGCCACGATACAATTTTTTTGTATCGTGACCCAGGGGCCACCTCAGCTCACGATACAAACTTTGTATTGCAGCATCCTCACGGCAGCCCGCGTGCGCATGCGTGTCACGAGGAGCCTCCTCGGCGGCGTGTCGGCGCCTGTCCGGCCGTATCGTGGTTGTGCCCGACCTTGTTGCTCCCCATACGGCGCGCCCGGGCTTGCGTGCACACTTTCGGCTGGCGTATTGCTGCTTTGTTGCCTACTCGGCTGGCGTGTACCTTTCGACCCTCACCATGTGCCCTTGTCCTGACTGTTGTATTGTGACTGTTAGAAAATGGGCGTTAGCCACGTTCGGCTCAGCAACCTTTTCCCTTTTTTTTTTTTTTTTTTTTTTTCTAATCCTCCGGTAGCCTCCTGCCCTCACGAGAAATCTGATGCTTCAGGCAACACAATTCATACAACTCAAAAAAATTTTAAGAGTTTCATTTTGACCCGTTTTCTTGTCGCGAAAACAAGAAAAATTTTCCAAAAATTTCTGAGAATCTTTGTTTATGTTCAAGTGGGAACTCTTGTCAAAAAAAAAAAAAAATTCGTTTAATTCTGAATCATTGTGTCCAAAATTCCTCAAACCTCAAACCTCAAACTTAGGGGTTATGTTTCCTCAACCTAATTTTCCACACTCCTCTATGCTATTCACGACATACAAAACCTGAAACAATCACCACAACATACATGTTATTATACACCTCATTCATCAAATGCACAATGGATGCATGATCTAGCTTTGTTTGTACTTCACAGGCCCTAGGTATTAGTATACTGGCTACGATGCAAGATTTGTGACACCCACAGGTTTCTCGGAAATTAAGTTGACAACCTATCTGACCCATGGAATATTCGTGGGTGTCGGATAACAGAGCACCACTTATGGCAATCGGGTAGAGTCTCTTTTGTCTTTGGGAGCTCTACGTAGGTACCTTTGTCCCAATCACATGGAAACATGTCCCAATATTTTAAAAGACACGAGGTCCACATACGGATAAAAATATATTAAAATGGCCCACTTGGACCCATGCATTAATACTCCTGAAATTGCATCAACTATTTACCGATAGTTGAGAGTTATTCTGATACTCTTAACGAAAACATATATCAAAATTTAAAGTTTTATTACATGTTCTACAATGAATACCAAAACATGAAGCCCTGACCAGAACTCTTAATCGGCCTCTAAGGCGTCGCTTTCCGAAGCAGTCCTGTACACAGAAATAATGATCAGCCAGCGGGGTGGCAATCTGTAGTGAAAACCTCTACATGATTTACTCCCGCTCAGTGCACATGCAATCAACATAAACACACATAGAAAATACATGATCCTACTTGAATGTCTACATACCCAATCCATTATATCTCGAGTCCTCTGACTCATAACGCATTACAAACCGACGTGAAAAACATCATTTTTTATTTCTTTCATATCGTGTACTCACCGCACAATTTTTTAGGTTCAGGTCATGTAAAATGCATTATGCCATTCTCGAACCACACATGCCAATATCATTTACACATATTAACAAAATTTACATACATGCCACATGTTATTTAATTCACATCAATAACATCAAATTAGCTCACTTGGTACATGCAATCCTCTTTACCCGACATACATTTCGTGTGAGACACGTTTGTTCAATGCTACTGCACTCCTTCATAGTGCTACGACACTCCTGTTTTGTGTTGCAGGCATGTATGTTCAGTGCTTCAACACTTGTTTAGTGATATGCGGTACCAGCCAGATTACTGTGTCTTCAATCCCTCTCATTCATTGTCATTACTGGTCTATATAGACAAACATTTATATGAAAAGTATTTGAATAATGAACAATAGCAGAAAATACAAGTAATCGGCCTCGGATCTTGGGCATACCTGTTTGTACTATAGTGTACCTAAGGGTACCTTACATTTATGAAATCTACATTATGTACTCTTACGAGAGATCTAAGATAAAATGATATTAATGAAACATTTACACCTGAATGTATACTGTAATTGAAGATCTCTGTAAATGGCCATATATGTTATTATGTTTCCCATTAAGCTAGAAGCTTAGTACGGGTGTTTAATCAGTGTAGGTTCTAAAGAAGTCAACAGGGACATCCTACGCTCATGAGGCGACCTGACATTAAGTCACCTTATGTGGGTCCTTGATTTTGTTTTGATTTTGTTATACAAATATAAAAGTAATATTTTGTTATAGTAAAATTTGTATGAATACAAGTAGTTATGGACTCAAGCATATATGTACGGGACATTTTAAACACCACTACAATGGTAGTTTTATGAGGTTATGATATGAAGTCAAGAATTTTCATAATTAGGCTTTTTTGAAACAAGTTTATATCATATGAATCCTATGCTTGAAATATAGTCCCAATAAATGTCAGAAAATCGGGTTAAGCAGTCTCGACTCTGTGTAGCATTTGTAAGACAGAAAATTCCTATTTTTCACAAAAAAGTATGAGTATTTAGGTAAAAATCTAGAATTTTCTAAATCTTGGATAATGAAAGCGGATTTAAACCATTAGAGATCGTCTCGCGAAATCTAGCTACCATGTCGATTAGAGACGATCGGAATTTAGCGTTTTGAGGCAGGGTGTCGGGTCTTAGTAAGCAGGTTGAGAGACATGTGATGTGATAAGGTCACCTACCGCATGTACCCCGATATGTGTGTTCTGTGAGTAGAAAGATGAAGAGGGAAATGGGCTGCTCGGATAGTGCGAAGTGCGAAAAATCAAGAAGATGGGACATAAGTGAAATTTTTTAGATGTTTAATGATAATAAGACAAAATAGAAAATAGTGTCATCTTCATTTGAGCACAAGCGTGCAGTGCGAAACAAAATCTGAGTAACTTGGGTTTTGTGATTTCAGAGAGAAAGTGTGCCTTCTCTCCCAGATTTCGCGATCGTCCCAGGACATTGGTTTGACGGGTAATGCAGAATTATTCTCTGTGGCGAGAGCTCTGGCGTGGACAAATTAGTGGAGTTCAGCAGGCTCAAAGTGGGATCTTTTTCCTCTTTGTGTTAATCTTTGGCTAAAAGCGTATAAATTATTAAGAATATTACGAGACAGTTCAGTAAATTCGATCTCGAAAACGAATCAGTGGAGAAAAATTCACATTTGTGTGGTCATGAATAGTAACATAGAAGTTTGTGTTCATGTGAATAGTGATCTGGAATTTTGTGAAAATGTGTTTTGTTAAAGTGATTCAAAATGAATTGTTTTGTGTTTGTTAATTAAGCGTGAAATTTAATTTTGGTATTGATGATGGGAATTTGCGAAACATGATTTATGTGATTTAATTATGTTAATATATAATAAATGTGAATATGTGCCAGTAGTGTTTAGGATTGGCGTCATGCATTCGGCGTATGCCTTTGGGGCACCCCAGAGATATTACAGTGAGTGCGTAGTGAAATGAAAGCAGCAGAAAATGTTTGTGAAAGGAATTTCGACGGAAGATTTTCAGAAGGAATTGCCTTAGAGGGGCACGTCTGACCGTCCAACGGACGAGGACCATGGCGTTTGAGGAGAGTTATCAAAGCAATTAGCCTCGGAGGAGGTAGTCGATCTTTTCAGAAACTGGTATTAGTTTTGAACAAAAGCTTTTGTTGTGGCGTGTTTTCCTTTGCATGGCCCGGGCCGGCGTGTGGCCAGGGGGTCGGTGAGACTTGAGAGCGTGGGTTTAGGCGTGAGCGTTCAGTAGTTGACAAGTGCTGAATGTGGTGTTTTCCATGACATGTGCGCACTTAGGTGGGAGTAACATGTGGGAAATTATCATTCTTTTGAGGGCACCGTTTGCGCGCTCCCGGGATCATTATTCCGGTGCGAGGGAGCGCGATCGGGAGCGACCTTCCTTTAGGAAGCCGCGTGTTAAAGAAAGCCCAGACTTGTGGCTTTGATATTGTTTATAACATGTTAGAACTTCTGTAATTTTAATATATGTTGCATTAAGAGTATTAGCCTGAGCCATGTAAGATAATTGGATGTGGATATTTGTAGGTATTGATGCGGGGGCTGGTGGCCATTATTTTACTCGCATGTGGACCATCATGTGAGTCAATTTGTAAAACCTTAGGACGGGTTGTATTTGGGTAGAGCTCCGTCTGAAAGGAGACTCTGCAGATTTTTGTGAGTGGTGTCGGGTTCTTGACATTCCACAGTATTCCGTAGGTTGATGGGTTGTCAACGGATTACAGAGAAATGGGCGTCTGGTGTCCCCTCTTTGTGTGATCGAGGAGAAGAGAGCTACATAGGATCTCGACTAAAAGGTTGTTGAATCGATTACCTCATAATCTTCCATTTAACTAAAGACCCTTTATATATATATATATATATATATATATATATATATATATATATATATATATATATATATATATATATATATATATATATATATATATATATATTACCTCTTTACTTTCACTTTTACCTTTTATTTTCCTTTGAACAAGATGTTTCATAATGTTTAGCTTTCATTGATTAAGGGAAGTAATGCCCGACCAAGGAATTAATATATATATATATATATATATATATATATATATATATATATATATATATATATATATATAACATATATATATATATATATATATATATATATATATATATATATTACACCTCTTTACTTTCACTTTTTTACCTTTTTATTTTCCTTTGAACAAGATGTTTTCATAATGTTTTTGCTTTCATTAAGGGAAGCATGACTGACCAAGGAATTAAAAAAAACAATGAGGTATTGTGAGTCCAAGGTTTATCGGATCTTATGAGGTTTTAGAAAGAATTGGACCAGTCGCTTATCGTTTGGCCCTCCCTTCGAAGTTAGCCAAATTACATAATGTGTTCCATGTCTCAATGCTTAGAATCTTGTTCCTAATATTCCGAGATCTTGTTATAAGATGTATAATGCAAATCGTTTACTTATGATGAAGAACCAAAAGCCATTCTAGCATGAAGTGAAACAATTACTTGAAACAAACAAGTATCTACGATGAGTACTTTGCTTAAAACTGGTATAGAAAAACCAACAGGGCCAAAATTGACAATGAGGACCATGTCTAGACTCTTTGGTCGAATTATGAATTTCGAGGACGGAATTCTTTTAAGGGAGAAGGAATTGTAACATAATTATCACTTAATAGTTTTATGATATGTTTATATGAAGCAGGGAAAATTTGAATTTTTTAAAAATGGTAAAATGTTTAGGTAAAAATTAAAATTTTCTAGATCTCGGATAATGAAATGAACTTCACCGTTGGAATCGTCTCCGCGAAATCTAGCTACCACGTCGAATTTAAGTCGAATTCGAGACATTCGAGAATTTCCACGTTTTGAGAGCCATAGGATGTCGAGTGCCATAAAACGGGTTTGAAAGACATGTGATGTAAAGTGCCTACCACGTGTACCATAGGCATGTTGTGATAGTGAG
Source organism: Tetrastigma voinierianum (assembly GCA_016808115.1). Lineage (NCBI taxonomy): Eukaryota > Viridiplantae > Streptophyta > Magnoliopsida > Vitales > Vitaceae > Tetrastigma > Tetrastigma voinierianum. Next base: position 1,845 of record JAEQBH010007968.1, on the reverse strand, counting down.
AGGATGAGATGAATGCGTAGTTGTGCAGTGTTAAAAAATGAAAATGGACACATTGGGAATTAATGAAAGGTTAATGAGAATAAGACAAAATAGAAAATAGTATTCTTCTTCATTTTTGAGACACAACGGGCGAGAGGCAATTTGGATTCGGCGGTAGCTTGGGTTTTGAGTTTTAGAGAAGAAAGAGCTCCTTCCTCTCAGTTAGTGTTGAGTAAAGTGGCAGGTTCTCGACGGAGACGAAATAGTCAGTCTCTGTGGTGAGGCTGGATATCGATTTGGTGGAGTTCGGAAACAGCTCAAGAGGTAGGGATTTTTCTACTTGTGTTATTCTTTGGCTAAGAGCGCAAATAGTTGGGGATATTTACGAGGCTTGAGATTCAGTGGTATTTTGGATATCAAGCGGCCCGGCGAAGAAAATCCTCCATTGTTGTGGCGTGAGGCGAACACCAGCCCCGAGGGTTTCCTTTACATTTAACATGAATAGTGGCGTGATTTTTTGGTGTGAATTTTATGATGTTGGTGATTTCAAATAAATTGTATATTTGGTAATGCTTTATGTAGAGCTAATTTTGATTATTCCTTGATTATAATTGATAACAGATTTATGTCAGTTATTATATTAGTATATGCATGTTTATATATTAACTTGAGTTGTTGGGATTGACATAATGAACCACATATGCAGGCATACAGAATAATCAAGGTAGTCAGCAAAAATGAAAGGAAGAAATATTTGTGAAAGGAATTTCGAAGGAAGATTTTCTGAAGAATTGCCTTGGAGAGTAGTCGACGGATCACTTGATGAGGACCATGGCCCATTTGGGCGACCATCGATGATTCATCTCGAAGGGTAGTCGATATATTTCACAGAATCTAGGTAGTAAGTTTTGAGAACAAAAGCTTTGTTTTGAAAGCGTTCTCGCATTTAGCTTAGGGCGTAGTAGTGAGGGAGTCGGTGAGAACTCGGGACATGGGATTGGGCATGTAGACATTAGGTAGTTTGTGTAATTGCTTAGATCGTGATTATTTGTATAGTATGTTTACGCCTGGTGGGATGCCAGTGATATCTCTCTTGGGCTTTGCTCGCCTTGTCGAGGATCACTATTTCAAATACATTGGTGTCTCTGAAGACTGACTCCTTTGAGACGTTTAGAAGAAAGTAGGGTTATGGCTGGTAGAGAGACTTTGGTATAACATGTATTAGAAATTATGCATTTTAATATATGTTGAATTAAGAAGTGATTTATTAACTCTTGAACTAACGTAATATAGTTGATGTATTTTGTAGAGTATTGATGCGGGGGTCCAGTGGCCGATTGTTTTACTAGCATCATGGACCAGTGTGGTCGTGTAAGTATTTTGGGACGTGTTGTATTTAAAGTAGAAATACATTCAAAAGGATACTTTGATTCGTGAGTGGTGTCCTAGTTACGACATCCACGAATATTCCTGAGTTATTGGGTTGTCAATGAGACACCAGTTTTGACGATAAAAAGTTTGGTCATGAGTCAATTTGTCGTTTTTATCGAAGAATGTAATAGTTAAAAATTAATAAAAAATGATATAGCAGAATTATTAAAGAGTAAAAAGAATAATGGTAAAATTGTAAATTAAAGACTAGGGACAGTATAGTTCAAAGGTTATGTATTATGGTATAATTTTGATGAGTTGATTTGCAAATTGAATTTAAAGGGGAGGACTAAATAGCAAGGAAAAACTTAGGCAAATTTGCAAATGCAGACAACAAATTATCTTTGAGGAGAAATTCTCCATTTGTAGCTTGAGTGAGCATCTACGGTTTGGGAGAAGAACCAATTCTTGGGTTGCTATTTCTCCTTTTGCTTA